>CM049863.1:26645978-26670978 GCA_027422415.1 Schizothorax lantsangensis
AGCGCACAAATATATTCAGCCCATGCCTGGAGTCGGCCCTGCTTCACATAGAGACATGTGTTTCTTGCTGCTGGTCACATGACGTTGTGTTTGCTCACCGAGTCTCGGGTGTGTCTCATTCTGTACCTTGACTCAAGTGATGATGAACTCTCAGAACATCAGTGTGTCGTTACCACAGCAAGCCAGTAAACTCTTGTGAAATGATCTGTTATCATCAGTCCAGGGTTTGTAAGGCGATCATAAAGCCAAAAGCAGTTTGCGTGAATTGCATTTGATTTGACAGAATGATAATCGAAACATAAAGTCGTTAGTTTAAATGGTTAAAAGATTTTCATTAAATAATGCTGATCACATCTTCTGTGATATAATGCACTGTATTTGACACAGATTTCAGACACATAATTTAATACGTCAGCTTGTTCATAATGTAATCTGAAACCTTTCAAACTGGAACTGAAGTATGTTAGTGGTTATCCAGATGTTAACCCTTTGGTGTAATGAATGTAAATGAATGTCATAATAATGCTCCGAGGGTCAAAGGGCGTCACCATAGCAATAACAGGATTGCACACACAAGTGGTTGTGGCTTATCTTTTGGTGGCGGGTGACTAATAATGACTGAAAGCGGAAGGTGCGTCATCTTTATATTATGTGTCAGATGTGATGTCTTTCCTCTGCTCGGCGTTTCTTTTAAAGAATAGCACAGTTGGTTAAACATTGTACTTTTCATGAACGGTATAGAGGCAGAGTTGAATGTAACTTCTCAATGAAGACTTGTGTAGTACAACTGTTTTTAACTGCTTATAGTGTAACATGGCAGATGAAGAGGGTTAGGGTTTAGGATCAGCCACATCAACAACTTCAGCATGAAGGAATCTGTCATTGACTGTTTGTTTCCAGACTTTGCATTTTCCTGAAGCAGAGGGTGAGATCCACGCTGGCTTCACCAAACTCCTGAGCGAGATCAACAGAGCTGGAGCTCCGTACGCACTGAGTCTGGCCAGTCGTCTCTATGGGGAGCAGTCGTACTCGTTCATCGAGGTGAGCTTCGTTTATTCACACACAGAGAGAGAGAACATGTGCTCCTGAGACCAGAGCAGTTCTTGTCATGCTTGAATGTGTGCTAAATATCTCCTTGATCACATTTTAACAGTACGTGAATAATGAAGAAAAAACTAAATGTCTTTGCTACAGAAATGTGACACAATGCAAAAACAGTGATTTTTGCAGTATGTCAGTATTTCTTCTCTCGGTTGTTACAGAAATTTCTCAGTGACACAAAAACACTGTATAAGGCTGAACTGGAGACTGTGGACTTCATCAGTAATGCAGACGCGGCTCGTCTCAACATCAACACCTGGGTGGAGAAACAGACACACGGTGCTAAAACCTCTTTTAAAATAATGTTACGTTAGGAAGATAAAGCAAAACGATCTTTACTGTCATTACTGTGACGTCGCTTGATTATGTGCTGTATCACTAATAATAAACTCAGTTGATCAGAGAAGTCCCTGCCGTGTCAGTTTGAATGTGGTTTGTAATCACAGAGAAGATCAAGGATCTGCTGGCCGAGGGTGACGTGGATTCTCTGACCAGACTGGTGCTGGTGAACGCCATCTACTTCAAGGGCAGCTGGGAGCGGAAGTTCACCGAGGAACACACCAGAGAGCAGCAGTTCAAGATCAACAAGGTGAGATCTCACAAGGGCTTTTACTCTGTGCGCACTGCATTCTCTTATTTCAGCCTTTTATTACATTTAATCCGTTTATAAACGCAAACATTTATTTTGCTTTAATACTCAAAGAAAATGATCTAGACCAGGGGTGCGTCAAGTGATCCCAAGCGAGACTATGAGTGCTCCAGAGCGGGAACAACATGTCGAAAACAAAAAGTGGATTCATTGCAAAACAAAAGATCCACATCCAGGCACTCATATAGCAAGCGAAGTACAAAAACCTTTATTAGACAGAGCTACATATTAAAAAACACCAACGCGTATCAGCCCAAGCAGGCCTTCGTCAGGGTGTAAGACCATCAAGAGTGAGAACTAGGGATCGATCAGGATTTTTGCAGCCGATACCGATTTCTTGTCATGTGATCGGCCGATACGATTCTGATGCTTCAAGCTTTATATAACATATGTAGTAATGTTATATAAATAATCACAAAAATGATTCCTTATACAGTGAACATTTAATATTCCTTTAAAATTGTTTATGCATAACATTATGTATATCAGGGTACTTATAAGACAAAAATAAATGCAAACAAAATGTGTCTGTTGCAACCCAAGGCAGAGATGAGCACGAGTTAGTGACTCGGACTCCAGTCGCATTTTTATAGCCTTCAGACTTGACTTGACCTGAAATGACTCCTGACTTTACTCCACTCGAGGAAAAGGACTTGTGAATATGTTTAAAAACAACTTGAGTCTTTTATCCTTAAATACTTCTTCTATAAGTGCTTCAGCACCCCGGCATCCATCCGGACCGCGAGCCGTAACAGCAGCGCATCAAAACAGCGGAGCGGATCACATAACAAGCGCTCAGGGTCGTTTATGGTAAATATCTTTCAGCGCTATATCCTCGTATTTTTATCTAAAGCTAAACGAGCTTTATTGAAGCCCTTTCAGCTCCGTGCGCTCTCTCTCTCTCTCTCTCTCTCTCTCTCTCTCTCTCTCTCTCTCTCTCTCTCTCTCTCTCTCTCTCTCTCCGGACGTGCGCCAAATTCAAGCTGCCGCGGTTATTTTAACAACAACAGAAACACAGTGAGAGGCAAAATTATAGATTACTTTCACTAAAACACAGCAGAAAAAAACAATGCTGCAAATATAGTTATTTTTCTTACTATCTATTTATCTATCTATAACCTACGACTCAAACCAGATGTAACAAGATGTTTCTGATCTACATAGCATTATTAATCTGTAGGCTAAGAACATTTATATATATTGTTGTTAGATGGCTAGGCTGGAATTTAAACTTTGAAACTGTTATCTTTCTTTTCTGCTCAAGATGAGAACGTTTTGATTATCTAATGTTAGAGAGAGGACAAAATAAACAGAAACATTTAAACTCCAATATGGAGAAGTCTGGTGTAACTCATAAGGTTTAATACTTACTGTAATAAGACTGAAGAGGAAAAAAGACATTATTGAAACATTTAAACTACTGAAAGAACAAAACGGAGTAGTTTGATCACGGTTATCCACGGGCGCTGCGGGTAATAAAAAATGCATTCTGATTATTTGCGGGTGGATAAAATAAATCTTAAATGATGCAATATTAACTACTTTTTATGTTATTTAAAAAAAAAATAATTCATTAGGCAGATGATTTCATTTGTGTGTGTGTGTGTGTGTGTGTGTTCGTCTGATCGGGAAGTTGCAGTGACAGAAACGGTGACATTCCAGATAAAGTTTAAAAGGAGTAAAGCCTCTGTTAATGCTATTGAGTAGGCTAATATGGCCAAAGAAGATATTTTGTTTTATAAATAAATGTTCATAGAGCGGCCGCGATCAGCTCCGGTGCCCGTGGAGCCGCCTGCGCTCCGCAGACGTGTGCAGTGATAGATCAGCTCTAACGTCACTGAATCTGCTGTTAAAAATGAACCATCCATTCATCATATCATCATGCAAGACATACACGACATATTTTTTATTGTTTCTCGAAACGTCATAGCATTTCCACACCGGCGATGACTGCAGCATATGTCCCCACGAGTATTTGCGTCGTCACGCGTTGACGTCATCAAATTGCGATCGGTTCGTGAGATCGGCCAAATGTATGAGTACCGATCGAGTCATAAAATGTGATTATCGGCCGATCGATCGGAGCATCCCTAGTAAAAACTGATTATTTTCAAGACTCAACCACTAGATGTCTCTTAGGAGTTTAAGACCTTTCTCTGAATATAATACATCTGTGAATATACATCACATGTATAGTCACAGGTGTATCTATTTAATCAGTTCTCACTCTTGATGGTCTTACACCCTGACGAAGGCCTGCTTGGGCTGATACGCGTTGGTGTTTTTTAATATGTAGCTCTGTCTAATAAAACTTCTTGTACTTCGCTTGCTATGTGAGTGCCTGGATGTGGATCTTTTATTTTGCAATGGAATCCACTTTTTGTTTTTATTTATTTTGCTTTGCTTGTTCTTATATCTAATTATGTTATATCTATATCTATTATATCTAAAAAAAAAACAAATCTGAATAAACTTTGTGTGTGAGATATAAATGAACTTGCCTTGTGAAACATTTGACTTGGTAATGGCTGATATTGAACTTAGAAATATTTGAAATAAGTGGTCAGCAGTCCTCAAATACTTAATTAAAATTCAATAAATAAAAATTCAATAAAAGTTCAGAATAATTAACTGACAGTGTGTGGCATGAGTTCAGTAGTGTTGAAATGGGTCGGGTGTTTCCAGAGCACGTAGAGATGTGGTTAGAAGGGGCAGAATCTGTTCCTTTTGTCTTGTTTTAGTTGTAGTTGTCATGAATCTGATTTCTGATGACAGAGAGTGAAGATGCCGTTGGTTTTGACTTCTCTCTTTTGACATGCGTTTCTCAGATGAAGGACAGACTGCAGCCAGAGATTCTTTCAGCTGCCAGACAATATGTCCAGTGTTTTCTTCTCTTCTTTTCTTCGTGGAATGTTTAATATTCCTGATGTTTTCTTGATGATTTGTGCAGCAGTGTCATGTGATGTGAGCGTGACTGTGATGCGTTTCCATTGATGGTTGACAGAATGAATCGAAGCCGGTGAAGATGATGTTCCAGAAGGCCAAGTTTCCTCTGGCCTTCATTCCTGATTTGAACTGTCAGATTCTGGAGCTGCCGTATGCTGGGAAAGACCTCAGTATGCTGATCATGCTTCCCAACGCCATGGAGGACGACACCACCGGCCTGCAGAAGGTGAGACATCCGGAGGTTAGTCTTTATTATGATGAGTCTTCTGCTTAAACGACATTAACACATCTCTCTTGTCCAGCTGGAGAGCGCGCTGACCTACGAGAACTTTGTGGAGTGGACCCAACCCGACATGATGGATCTTCTGGAAGTGGAAGTGTCTCTGCCCAGATTCAGAATGGAGGAAACCTATGACATGAAGGCTCTCCTGGTCAGCCTGGGAATGGTGGATGCGTTCGACTCGGAGAGAGCTGATTTCTCCAGCCTGTCCCCGAACAACGATCTGGTGCTGTCTAAGGTGGTGCATAAGTCCTTTGTTGAAGTGAACGAGGAGGGGACGGAGGCCGCTGCAGCCACCGGTGCCATCATGATGATGCGCTGCCTGATGCGTCCAGAGCGCTTTCACGCCGATCACCCGTTCCTCTTCTTCATACGCCACAACCCCTCCAAGAGCGTTCTGTTCTACGGTCGCGTCTGCTCTCCTTGAGCTCCCGGCGCTCCACCACACAGCTGCGCAGGTTTCTGACGGGTTTGAGCCGTTTAGGAGTCATAATACCAGTAGATGAGGGTCAGGGTTCAGACCTGTGTGCTTTACTGCCTTTATTCCTGAGTGCCTGTGTTGTGTCCTCTATTGAATCATCTGGAGTCAAATCCAGAGCGTTTATGCATTTACTGTACAGGTGCATGCAGCATTATGAATAAACTTGCAACTGTTCAAAAATAAAATGAAACGTGTTCAGCTTGAACCTTTATTTTATTGTAATAGATGCTGTAGATTTGCACTGAAGGTTTTTTTCAGCTCCATATCTATCAAAAGAATCTGATTCAGGGACTCATTGTCAAGTGAGTCATGAAACAAACACAAGTCAGTGCTGTTTGTGGCAAGTAGAAATAACTATATAAAATGTTTCATATCAATGTAAAAAATTGAATTATTTATGTCTTCAGAAGACCTGTTAATGACTTATTCAAGAGAGATAACAGATGGAAATTCTGCACTCATCTGTCCTATAATGTGAGTGAAAGATCATTCAGTGGGGTTCAGAGTTAATCACTGAAATAGTCTACACTGCAAAAGGAGTCTCTTACTCACATTTTATGATGAGAGAATCCGTGAGTGCTGAATTCAGTCTGTGAACATGTAAACTGAACAAAAGTCTGGTGTTTGCAGCACTGATTAAAAATAGACTAAACACCTCTTGGCAATTGCATTCAGAAATTCAACAGAAATGTGTGTGATTGGTCAGAACTAGATTTCACAGACACACACACAGTTGAACAGTTCATCACTGTAAATAAAGTTACTTTAGCTTATACTATACCCCCAGACCAAACTATGACAAAACAACAAACCGCTCCGTAAATCTGGACGTCAACGAAATCACAGCTGAATGTTTCATCTACAGATCAAGCCTTTATAACAGCGCCGGACACTCATAGCAGATCTGCATCTTTCTTTATTAACAGCAATAACAGTCTGAACCAACAATCAGAAAATACTCTCATGAACAGATAACATTTTAATTATGATTATTGCTTGATTGCTTTGTGTTACCAGTGCACAAAAACAATATTTAATACTTTATTTTTGCACTAAAGCTGACATAACTCAGGTGTTAAAAGAAAAACAGCTGATGTCAGTTGATAACAAATAATTCATTTATTTGTTTGAGGCATAATAACGTTTCTTCACCTTATTAGTTTCAGTTTATCTTTCATAAGATAATGTAATTCTGCCATAACAACATCCAACTTAATCACATTTTATTCATCGCATTTTATTTATTTTTCATTTATTGTATTAATTTAGTAGTTGTTGATTACACTTGCCTATCTTTTGTTAATGAAACTAATTTTATTACAGTTGTGTCTTCCTTGTGTTGATATACAGTAAGAGGTTCTAGAAGTTAGATATCCTACCAATCTTTCTTATCTGATGTACTCATAACCGCACATTAATTTGCACATGATCCAGAAATCATAACATCATCGGTGACGTGAGCACCCATCACTACACTATTTCACCTCCCTAGGTTCACAAAAGCAAAATCACTACATCATACTATATTAAATCATGACACATAAAACAGTCCATAGTGCTACTCAATCATAGACTATACAGATGCGTTTCTTTAATTACCCAACACTTCAGGTATACTGACATTTAAATCACTGTTAAAACATACAGAAGATATGATGAAAATCAGTTGAATTTCAGCATTTTAATCATTACAATTTGCCTTTAAAATCACAATAACAACAAAATCACAAACAATGGTTAATAACAGAGTGAACCATAAACAATGGAAACAAAGTAAAAATGAACATATATTGCTCTGGGATATGAAAACAGCCAAATGATGAATTTACAAGAATTTATGAACCAAAATTCCATTTAGGCATTATGCAATACCTTGTTACAGGTTGTGGCTCTCTCCAAAGTTCAGCTTCAACATATCTGTAAAGATTTGCATTTACAGTTGAGCTTAGAACAAGTTTTATGTTGAAAATTCAGTCAAAAGCAGTCCATTTAAGAACCCAATCTGACAGGTTTCTGGAAACGATTATAAAACCAGTGCTGCTGCTTGTTTTGAGGATTTATTGGTGGTTGGTGTATTACAGCCACTGATTGAGTGTAGATCAGAATGTGAAAACCACATCATGGGAGGTGGGAGAAACCAGTTGTGGAGGATGAGGGGAATTGTTTGTTTCTTTGTGTGTGTGTTTTAATGGAACAGCTTTACAATGATGAAATATGTTGTTATATATATATATATTTTTTTTTTATTATTATTATTTTAATCAGAGCACGTCCAAAAAGCTTGTAATATTGAGTATTTATTTTATTTGGTAAATTGAATCTCCTGGTTGTTTGCCTCCCTGTCAATGGTTGAGTCCATGAGTATAAATTGCCACCAGCTGAGCTTGCACAGGTGTCTCAGTCTGAGCTGGAAGATGGAGAGAGAAAAACCTGCTGAAGATTGAACTTACTGAGGGTGAGATAAAAAAAAAAAAAAAAAAAATACTTTATTTACTTTTCACTTGTACTTCATCCGTCTTGTAATTGTTCACCATTCCTGTAGTGATGGCGAAGTGAAGCGTTCTGAACCAGTAAAGCTTTCAACCCAATTGTATCGGAAAAAGGTTCATTACTCGAAGCTTTTTAAAACTGCTCATGCTGTGGCCATCTTGTGGTCATAAAAATGAATAACACGTTCCAAAGTGCTGTGATTCATTACAGCTGCTGGTTTCACATCTGGTTTTACTACTGATTCCTTGTTTTAATTTATTGCATAAAAATAATGGCCATTGTCAAAGTCATTCATTTGTGTCGGTGTACTGCCACTAAAATAAATCAAACATAAAATCATGAATTAAATCTGTGATCTGTCAATGTTAACTCTGCCTCAGTCCTTAGACTGTTATTTCATGGGCAAAGTTCATTTGATCTTAATATATAAATTAGGATAAAAGAAAACAATGCTAATGCATTATAATGTAAAGGAAACGGCGCTGAGGTTCGCTTCGTTTGAAGCAGTCACATGGTTTTCAGGCAAACGAAGCTTCGGACGTCATAGATCACGTGCTTTTCGCAAAACGAATCAAGCTCCGATACAGTGCTTCAATGTGAGATGTTTCGTTTTTTTGATACAAGCTTCAAAGCCTCGGTGTCAAACGTCACATCACTACATTCCTGTATATTTGTGTTTTTGAAGATACTGAAGCATCAAACTAATAGAATATTTGTATTGAGTTTGAATGTCCCGGGCCAAACAGAATATATTTTTATTAATGAGCGCTGTTTGACTGTGACCCAGATGTTAAGAGTGCTTCAGAGGAGAGTATTTCAGCATGTATTTTGAATGTATATTTCCAAAATTGTTTCTTTTTATCACTTAGTTTTTTTTTCTTTGAGTTTTCCCTGTTTAATCTCGATGTTGCCATATTCTGAATGATCTTGAGTCTTTTTTTCATTCACAATCTGTGTATCTGAGGATTAGTATGTAATCGCTTTTTCAGATGTTTCGTTGTGGCTGGAAATGGGTGAGTAACAAAGATAAACGGGGTTTATTTCTGTTAGTTTAATTTTTAAACGGAGCGTAGAAGTCACTATGATTTGAGAATTATTTCACTTAAATATTAAATTAAGCTATGAAATGAATTGTGAATTGTTGGGGTACTGATTTGGTGGTTTTTAATATTGAACCTCTGGAGAGTTTACACAGGAGTTATTTCAAAGCTCATCATTTATTGGCCGTCATCTTGCTTTCTAATTTATGGAAAATGAACATTTAATTTGATTCCGAGCAGTGCTGAATCAATTGTTTAAATTGTGCATACAGATAGAATGCAGTGGTTGCAGGGCTTTGCTGTGCATTAATTGTACAAACTGAAGTGTGTGTGACTGTGTGCGCCTCAGGTGAGTTGATAAGGTGTAGAACGTTCTGTAGGAATACACACTGTGCATATTGGTTGTGTAGAGCAAAACTAAGTCACCAGGTACAAATACACTCCTCTCTCTTCAGCTCAGATATCAGATAGATGGGGAGCCCCAAACAGTTTCGGTTACAAATATTTTAAGTTCAAGTGTTGGCATTATAAACACTGAATTAATACCAACATATGAAATTAAATTAATGACAGAAAAATTAGAAATGTTGGATAATAAATTTATAACAGGAATAACATCTTGACAGTAAACTGTTTTTGCAGTATTGTCTTATATTAATGTCCGTTAAAGGAAGACTTTAAACAAAAAAAAAAAAACAAGTGCAGCCACTTTCTCCAAAATTGTTTAATTATGATAGACACAGCAATGTATCATGTTCTAGAGATCATCATGTTTGTAGTGTGTTCAGGGGATTGAAACGTACAATATATAGATTTCAGTAAATAATATAGTAAGTAATTGTAAATGTGTGAAGTTGCATAAGCTCATTAAAACTATAGTGGCATATCCATGTAAATTATGGTTTATGGCAAGGACCTGCAGTTCCTAAAAGGATTTAAGTTTACTACTAGACTAAAAAACAGTTATAGTTAGCAGGTGCATAAGACCGCGCTGTCCCACTTTAAAACACACAATATTTTTACACGTTTGTGAATAATTACCTGTCAGTCTTTGGGAAAATGATGAAAGTCAAGATTTTCACTGTCACACTGATAGTTTTTGAAGGGGATTGCCCAACATTGTGTTCTTTTATTCCACTTTGACTTCTCTTTCGTTGTTCTATCTATTTGTGTATATCTGTAAAGGTTATCCAGTTGGAATTTTCACCCCAAAATGGCGGCCGTGCCACCTAGTGGCTGTTACCCAGTTTCAGTTTCGCCTCTTGGTGTTCTATACTCTTTGCTTGTATTCCATCGGTTTGTGATTTATGTAAATGTTCATTGTTTAAAGACTGTTCTTTTGTTCACATTTCATGCAACTATTTTTTTTTTTTTTTTTAATAATAGTGCTGGACTGTCCTGTTTGATGCACTTAAACTGTGTTAGCTCTGACATGGCAGCCTACATCCGCAAGGACACAGAAAAGTTATGTGTGTATGTCACATTAGATACCCTTCTGTTCTTAAATTCTTACTAATCTTCGGCTGACTTATTCCTTCTGTAGCTATACTTGGCTGTCATGTTGGACTTTGTTTGAAACCTGGATTACAGCATAGGACATGGCAAGACCATGAATTAAAGAATCTTTAATATTCATATTCTTGTGCAACTTCAGTAATTCTTCAAAATAGGGTTAGGGTTAGTTTAGGGTTAGGTAGGTAGTTAGGAAGTAAAAATCTCCAAAGGTCAGACTAATCCGACCTTGGTTATGCTCTGGCCTACATTTCTACTGCCCGCTCTAGTGCCTGCCCGAATTCAGCCCCTTATCTCAGTGCCCACCAAAACTCATTCCATTTAGTCTGTGTGCTTCGGATATTTCCTCTTTTAGTTTTAACAACTTAATTAATTAGGGTTATTTTGTCTAGGGGTAAAAATATTTAGGTGTAAGGTGTGAAGGGGAATTTTCTCTAGGGCTATATTGACCTTAGGTTCAGGCCATGTGTGGATCGAGGTTAGATAGTCACACTCATTAGGGTAAAAACCGTCAGGTGTCCACCATCCACATGGCCACCCAGGGCTAAGTTTTAGGTGTCAGTCAGATGTTATTTCCGAAAAATACAGAGTCACTGTTTTAGATTAATTTAATTGGTCCTGTGGATATTAGAATAAGTTAAATATAAGGTTTTATCAACAGAAAAAGATGAAATATAAAGAATGAATGGATGGATAGAAGACAAAAAAGAAATCACATCATCACGCCTCATTCAGTCCCCTTGGGTAGAGACTGTCCAGTCGTTTGATCCAGGTTCTTTCCATCCTGAGTCTCTCGCCGAGGGACCAATGAGGATCAGATTCTAAGGCCGTGACCCTCATGGCTTCCAAGCCATGTATCATGAAGTGTCTCACTACATATCTTCTTTTTTCAATTTTATTTTTAATGTTATATGTGTGTTGGTAAATCCTTTGCAGCAACTGGTTTTTTGTCTGTCCTACATATTGCTTTTCACATTTACTACAGAAAATCAGATAAATGCAGTTAGACACTTGGGAAGGCATATTTTGCTGGGTGGAGTAAATCTGTTTGTTAGTCTTATTTTGAACCCATCTTTTGTGTGTGAAATGTTTGTGTGCTTTTCCTCTGGATTTAGGTGGTGTTGATTTAATTTTGCTACAAACTAATGTGTCTAATAGATTAGTGTTTCTTTTGTATGCAGCAATGGGTCTATGTTTTTGTAATGTACGCGTGGGTTCCATAAACTTTGTAAAGTTTTCCTTGGTGGGTTAGGGTTAGGAAGTAAAAATCTCCAAAGGTCAGACTAATCCGACCTTGGTTATGCTCTGGCCTACATTTCTACTGCCCGCTCTAGTGCCTGCCCGAATTCAGCCCCTTATCTCAGTGCCCACCAAAACTCATTCCATTTAGTCTGTGTGCTTCGGATATTTCCTCTTTTAGTTTTAACAACTTAATTAGGGTTATTTTGTCTAGGGGTAAAAATATTTAGGTGTAAGGTGTGAAGGGGAATTTTCTCTAGGGCTATATTGACCTTAGGTTCAGGCCATGTGTGGATCGAGGTTAGATAGTCACACTCATTAGGGTAAAAACCGTCAGGTGTCCACCATCCACATGGCCACCCAGGGCTAAGTTTTAGGTGTCAGTCAGATGTTATTTCCGAAAAATACAGAGTCACTGTTTTAGATTAATTTAATTGGTCCTGTGGATATTAGAATAAGTTAAATATAAGGTTTTATCAACAGAAAAAGATGAAATATAAAGAATGAATGGATGGATAGAAGACAAAAAAGAAATCACATCATCACGCCTCATTCAGTCCCCTTGGGTAGAGACTGTCCAGTCGTTTGATCCAGGTTCTTTCCATCCTGAGTCTCTCGCCGAGGGACCAATGAGGATCAGATTCTAAGGCCGTGACCCTCATGGCTTCCAAGCCATGTATCATGAAGTGTCTCACTACATATCTTCTTTTTTCAATTTTATTTTTAATGTTATATGTGTGTTGGTAAATCCTTTGCAGCAACTGGTTTTTTGTCTGTCCTACATATTGCTTTTCACATTTACTACAGAAAATCAGATAAATGCAGTTAGACACTTGGGAAGGCATATTTTGCTGGGTGGAGTAAATCTGTTTGTTAGTCTTATTTTGAACCCATCTTTTGTGTGTGAAATGTTTGTGTGCTTTTCCTCTGGATTTAGGTGGTGTTGATTTAATTTTGCTACAAACTAATGTGTCTAATAGATTAGTGTTTCTTTTGTATGCAGCAATGGGTCTATGTTTTTGTAATGTACGCGTGGGTTCCATAAACTTTGTAAAGTTTTCCTTGGTGGGTTAGGGTTAGGGTTAGGAAGTAAAAATCTCCAAAGGTCAGACTAATCCGACCTTGGTTATGCTCTGGCCTACATTTCTACTGCCCGCTCTAGTGCCTGCCCGAATTCAGCCCCTTATCTCAGTGCCCACCAAAACTCATTCCATTTAGTCTGTGTGCTTCGGATATTTCCTCTTTTAGTTTTAACAACTTAATTAGGGTTATTTTGTCTAGGGGTAAAAATATTTAGGTGTAAGGTGTGAAGGGGAATTTTCTCTAGGGCTATATTGACCTTAGGTTCAGGCCATGTGTGGATCGAGGTTAGATAGTCACACTCATTAGGGTAAAAACCGTCAGGTGTCCACCATCCACATGGCCACCCAGGGCTAAGTTTTAGGTGTCAGTCAGATGTTATTTCCGAAAAATACAGAGTCACTGTTTTAGATTAATTTAATTGGTCCTGTGGATATTAGAATAAGTTAAATATAAGGTTTTATCAACCGAAAAAGATGAAATATAAAGAATGAATGGATGGATAGAAGACAAAAAAGAAATCACATCATCACGCCTCATTCAGTCCCCTTGGGTAGAGACTGTCCAGTCGTTTGATCCAGGTTCTTTCCATCCTGAGTCTCTCGCCGAGGGACCAATGAGGATCAGATTCTAAGGCCGTGACCCTCATGGCTTCCAAGCCATGTATCATGAAGTGTCTCACTACATATCTTCTTTTTTCAATTTTATTTTTAATGTTATATGTGTGTTGGTAAATCCTTTGCAGCAACTGGTTTTTTGTCTGTCCTACATATTGCTTTTCACATTTACTACAGAAAATCAGATAAATGCAGTTAGACACTTGGGAAGGCATATTTTGCTGGGTGGAGTAAATCTGTTTGTTAGTCTTATTTTGAACCCATCTTTTGTTTGTGAAATGTTTGTGTGCTTTTCCTCTGGATTTAGGTGGTGTTGATTTAATTTTGCTACAAACTAATGTGTCTAATAGATTAGTGTTTCTTTTGTATGCAGCAATGGGTCTATGTTTTTGTAATGTACGCGTGGGTTCCATAAACTTTGTAAAGTTTTCCTTGGTGGGTTAGGGTTAGGAAGTAAAAATCTCCAAAGGTCCGACTAATCCGACCTTGGTTATGCTCTGGCCTACATTTCTACTGCCCGCTCTAGTGCCTGCCCGAATTCAGCCCCTTATCTCAGTGCCCACCAAAACTCATTCCATTTAGTCTGTGTGCTTCGGATATTTCCTCTTTTAGTTTTAACAACTTAATTAGGGTTATTTTGTCTAGGGGTAAAAATATTTAGGTGTAAGGTGTGAAGGGGAATTTTCTCTAGGGCTATATTGACCTTAGGTTCAGGCCATGTGTGGATCGAGGTTAGATAGTCACACTCATTAGGGTAAAAACCGTCAGGTGTCCACCATCCACATGGCCACCCAGGGCTAAGTTTTAGGTGTCAGTCAGATGTTATTTCCGAAAAATACAGAGTCACTGTTTTAGATTAATTTAATTGGTCCTGTGGATATTAGAATAAGTTAAATATAAGGTTTTATCAACAGAAAAAGATGAAATATAAAGAATGAATGGATGGATAGAAGACAAAAAAGAAATCACATCATCACGCCTCATTCAGTCCCCTTGGGTAGAGACTGTCCAGTCGTTTGATCCAGGTTCTTTCCATCCTGAGTCTCTCGCCGAGGGACCAATGAGGATCAGATTCTAAGGCCGTGACCCTCATGGCTTCCAAGCCATGTATCATGAAGTGTCTCACTACATATCTTCTTTTTTCAATTTTATTTTTAATGTTATATGTGTGTTGGTAAATCCTTTGCAGCAACTGGTTTTTTGTCTGTCCTACATATTGCTTTTCACATTTACTACAGAAAATCAGATAAATGCAGTTAGACACTTGGGAAGGCATATTTTGCTGGGTGGAGTAAATCTGTTTGTTAGTCTTATTTTGAACCCATCTTTTGTGTGTGAAATGTTTGTGTGCTTTTCCTCTGGATTTAGGTGGTGTTGATTTAATTTTGCTACAAACTAATGTGTCTAATAGATTAGTGTTTCTTTTGTATGCAGCAATGGGTCTATGTTTTTGTAATGTACGCGTGGGTTCCATAAACTTTGTAAAGTTTTCCTTGGTGGGTTAGGGTTAGGGTTAGGAAGTAAAAATCTCCAAAGGTCAGACTAATCCGACCTTGGTTATGCTCTGGCCTACATTTCTACTGCCCGCTCTAGTGCCTGCCCGAATTCAGCCCCTTATCTCAGTGCCCACCAAAACTCATTCCATTTAGTCTGTGTGCTTCGGATATTTCCTCTTTTAGTTTTAACAACTTAATTAGGGTTATTTTGTCTAGGGGTAAAAATATTTAGGTGTAAGGTGTGAAGGGGAATTTTCTCTAGGGCTATATTGACCTTAGGTTCAGGCCATGTGTGGATCGAGGTTAGATAGTCACACTCATTAGGGTAAAAACCGTCAGGTGTCCACCATCCACATGGCCACCCAGGGCTAAGTTTTAGGTGTCAGTCAGATGTTATTTCCGAAAAATACAGAGTCACTGTTTTAGATTAATTTAATTGGTCCTGTGGATATTAGAATAAGTTAAATATAAGGTTTTATCAACCGAAAAAGATGAAATATAAAGAATGAATGGATGGATAGAAGACAAAAAAGAAATCACATCATCACGCCTCATTCAGTCCCCTTGGGTAGAGACTGTCCAGTCGTTTGATCCAGGTTCTTTCCATCCTGAGTCTCTCGCCGAGGGACCAATGAGGATCAGATTCTAAGGCCGTGACCCTCATGGCTTCCAAGCCATGTATCATGAAGTGTCTCACTACATATCTTCTTTTTTCAATTTTATTTTTAATGTTATATGTGTGTTGGTAAATCCTTTGCAGCAACTGGTTTTTTGTCTGTCCTACATATTGCTTTTCACATTTACTACAGAAAATCAGATAAATGCAGTTAGACACTTGGGAAGGCATATTTTGCTGGGTGGAGTAAATCTGTTTGTTAGTCTTATTTTGAACCCATCTTTTGTTTGTGAAATGTTTGTGTGCTTTTCCTCTGGATTTAGGTGGTGTTGATTTAATTTTGCTACAAACTAATGTGTCTAATAGATTAGTGTTTCTTTTGTATGCAGCAATGGGTCTATGTTTTTGTAATGTACGCGTGGGTTCCATAAACTTTGTAAAGTTTTCCTTGGTGGGTTAGGGTTAGGGTTAGGAAGTAAAAATCTCCAAAGGTCAGACTAATCCGACCTTGGTTATGCTCTGGCCTACATTTCTACTGCCCGCTCTAGTGCCTGCCCGAATTCAGCCCCTTATCTCAGTGCCCACCAAAACTCATTCCATTTAGTCTGTGTGCTTCGGATATTTCCTCTTTTAGTTTTAACAACTTAATTAGGGTTATTTTGTCTAGGGGTAAAAATATTTAGGTGTAAGGTGTGAAGGGGAATTTTCTCTAGGGCTATATTGACCTTAGGTTCAGGCCATGTGTGGATCGAGGTTAGATAGTCACACTCATTAGGGTAAAAACCGTCAGGTGTCCACCATCCACATGGCCACCCAGGGCTAAGTTTTAGGTGTCAGTCAGATGTTATTTCCGAAAAATACAGAGTCACTGTTTTAGATTAATTTAATTGGTCCTGTGGATATTAGAATAAGTTAAATATAAGGTTTTATCAACCGAAAAAGATGAAATATAAAGAATGAATGGATGGATAGAAGACAAAAAAGAAATCACATCATCACGCCTCATTCAGTCCCCTTGGGTAGAGACTGTCCAGTCGTTTGATCCAGGTTCTTTCCATCCTGAGTCTCTCGCCGAGGGACCAATGAGGATCAGATTCTAAGGCCGTGACCCTCATGGCTTCCAAGCCATGTATCATGAAGTGTCTCACTACATATCTTCTTTTTTCAATTTTATTTTTAATGTTATATGTGTGTTGGTAAATCCTTTGCAGCAACTGGTTTTTTGTCTGTCCTACATATTGCTTTTCACATTTACTACAGAAAATCAGATAAATGCAGTTAGACACTTGGGAAGGCATATTTTGCTGGGTGGAGTAAATCTGTTTGTTAGTCTTATTTTGAACCCATCTTTTGTTTGTGAAATGTTTGTGTGCTTTTCCTCTGGATTTAGGTGGTGTTGATTTAATTTTGCTACAAACTAATGTGTCTAATAGATTAGTGTTTCTTTTGTATGCAGCAATGGGTCTATGTTTTTGTAATGTACGCGTGGGTTCCATAAACTTTGTAAAGTTTTCCTTGGTGGGTTAGGGTTAGGAAGTAAAAATCTCCAAAGGTCAGACTAATCCGACCTTGGTTATGCTCTGGCCTACATTTCTACTGCCCGCTCTAGTGCCTGCCCGAATTCAGCCCCTTATCTCAGTGCCCACCAAAACTCATTCCATTTAGTCTGTGTGCTTCGGATATTTCCTCTTTTAGTTTTAACAACTTAATTAGGGTTATTTTGTCTAGGGGTAAAAATATTTAGGTGTAAGGTGTGAAGGGGAATTTTCTCTAGGGCTATATTGACCTTAGGTTCAGGCCATGTGTGGATCGAGGTTAGATAGTCACACTCATTAGGGTAAAAACCGTCAGGTGTCCACCATCCACATGGCCACCCAGGGCTAAGTTTTAGGTGTCAGTCAGATGTTATTTCCGAAAAATACAGAGTCACTGTTTTAGATTAATTTAATTGGTCCTGTGGATATTAGAATAAGTTAAATATAAGGTTTTATCAACAGAAAAAGATGAAATATAAAGAATGAATGGATGGATAGAAGACAAAAAAGAAATCACATCATCACGCCTCATTCAGTCCCCTTGGGTAGAGACTGTCCAGTTGTTTGATCCAGGTTCTTTCCATCCTGAGTCTCTCGCCGAGGGACCAATGAGGATCAGATTCTAAGGCCGTGACCCTCATGGCTTCCAAGCCATGTATCATGAAGTGTCTCACTACATATCTTCTTTTTTCAATTTTATTTTTAATGTTATATGTGTGTTGGTAAATCCTTTGCAGCAACTGGTTTTTTGTCTGTCCTACATATTGCTTTTCACATTTACTACAGAAAATCAGATAAATGCAGTTAGACACTTGGGAAGGCATATTTTGCTGGGTGGAGTAAATCTGTTTGTTAGTCTTATTTTGAACCCATCTTTTGTGTGTGAAATGTTTGTGTGCTTTTCCTCTGGATTTAGGTGGTGTTGATTTAATTTTGCTACAAACTAATGTGTCTAATAGATTAGTGTTTCTTTTGTATGCAGCAATGGGTCTATGTTTTTGTAATGTACGCGTGGGTTCCATAAACTTTGTAAAGTTTTCCTTGGTGGGTTAGGGTTAGGGTTAGGAAGTAAAAATCTCCAAAGGTCAGACTAATCCGACCTTGGTTATGCTCTGGCCTACATTTCTACTGCCCGCTCTAGTGCCTGCCCGAATTCAGCCCCTTATCTCAGTGCCCACCAAAACTCATTCCATTTAGTCTGTGTGCTTCGGATATTTCCTCTTTTAGTTTTAACAACTTAATTAATTAGGGTTATTTTGTCTAGGGGTAAAAATATTTAGGTGTAAGGTGTGAAGGGGAATTTTCTCTAGGGCTATATTGACCTTAGGTTCAGGCTATGTGTGGATCGAGGTTAGATAGTCACACTCATTAGGGTAAAAACCGTCAGGTGTCCACCATCCACATGGCCACCCAGGGCTAAGTTTTAGGTGTCAGTCAGATGTTATTTCCGAAAAATACAGAGTCACTGTTTTAGATTAATTTAATTGGTCCTTGGATATTAGAATAAGTTAAATATAAGGTTTTATCAACAGAAAAAGATGAAATATAAAGAATGAATGGATGGATAGAAGACAAAAAAGAAATCACATCATCACGCCTCATTCAGTCCCTTGGGTAGAGACTGTCCAGTCGTTTGATCCAGGTTCTTTCCATCCTGAGTCTCTCGCCGAGGGACCAATGAGGATCAGATTCTAAGGCCGTGACCCATGGCTTCCAAGCCATGTATCATGAAGTGTCTCACTACATATCTTCTTTTTTCAATTTTATTTTTAATGTTATATGTGTGTTGGTAAATCCTTTGCAGCAACTGGTTTTTTGTCTGTCCTACATATTGCTTTTCACATTTACTACAGAAAATCAGATAAATGCAGTTAGACACTTGGGAAGGCATATTTTGCTGGGTGGAGTAAATCTGTTTGTTAGTCTTATTTTGAACCCATCTTTTGTGTGTGAAATGTTTGTGTGCTTTTCCTCTGGATTTAGGTGGTGTTGATTTAATTTTGCTACAAACTAATGTGTCTAATAGATTAGTGTTTCTTTTGTATGCAGCAATGGGTCTATGTTTTTGTAATGTACGCGTGGGTTCCATAAACTTTGTAAAGTTTTCCTTGGTGGGTTAGGGTTAGGAAGTAAAAATCTCCAAAGGTCAGACTAATCCGACCTTGGTTATGCTCTGGCCTACATTTCTACTGCCCGCTCTAGTGCCTGCCCGAATTCAGCCCCTTTATCTCAGTGCCCACCAAAACTCATTCCATTTAGTCTGTGTGCTTCGGATATTTCCTCTTTTAGTTTTAACAACTTAATTAGGGTTATTTTGTCTAGGGGTAAAAATATTTAGGTGTAAGGTGTGAAGGGGAATTTTCTCTAGGGCTATTTTTTATTGACCTTAGGTTCAGGCCATGTGTGGATCGAGGTTAGATAGTCACACTCATTAGGGTAAAAACCGTCAGGTGTCCACCATCCACATGGCCACCCAGGGCTAAGTTTTAGGTGTCAGTCAGATGTTATTTCCGAAAAATACAGAGTCACTGTTTTAGATTAATTGAATTGGTCCTGTGGATATTAGAATAAGTTAAATATAAGGTTTTATCAACCGAAAAAGATGAAATATAAAGAATGAATGGATGGATAGAAGACAAAAAAGAAATCACATCATCACGCCTCATTCAGTCCCCTTGGGTAGAGACTGTCCAGTCGTTTGATCCAGGTTCTTTCCATCCTGAGTCTCTCGCCGAGGGACCAATGAGGATCAGATTCTAAGGCCGTGACCCTCATGGCTTCCAAGCCATGTATCATGAAGTGTCTCACTACATATCTTCTTTTTTTCAATTTTATTTTTAATGTTATATGTGTGTTGGTAAATCCTTTGCAGCAACTGGTTTTTTGTCTGTCCTACATATTGCTTTTCACATTTACTACAGAAAATCAGATAAATGCAGTTAGACACTTGGGAAGGCATATTTTGCTGGTGGAGTAAATCTGTTTGTTAGTCTTATTTTGAACCCATCTTTTGTTTGTGAAATGTTTGTGTGCTTTTCCTCTGGATTTAGGTGGTGTTGATTTAATTTTGCTAAAACTAATGTGTCTAATAGATTAGTGTTTCTTTGTGTATGCAGCAATGGGTCTATGTTTTTGTAATGTACGCGTGGGTTCCATAAACTTTGTAAAGTTAAAGTTTTCCTTGGTGGGTTAGGGTTAGGAAGTAAAAATCTCCAAAGGTCCGACTAATCCACCTTGGTTATGCTCTGGCCTACATTTCTACTGCCCGCTCTAGTGCCTGCCCGAATTCAGCCCCTTATCTCAGTGCCCACCAAAACTCATTCCATTTAGTCTGTGTGCTTCGGATATTTCCTCTTTTAGTTTTAACAACTAAATTAATTAGGGTTATTTTGTCTAGGGTAAAAATATTTAGGTGTAAGGTGGTGAAGGGGAATTTTCTCTAGGGCTATATTGACCTTAGTTCAGGCTATGTGTGGATCGAGGTTAGATAGTCACACTCATTAGGGTAAAAACCGTCAGGTGTCCACCATCCACATGGCCACCCAGGGCTAAGTTTTAGGTGTCAGTCAGATGTTATTTCCGAAAATACAGAGTCACTGTTTTAGATTAATTTAATTGGTCCTGTGGATATTAGAAATAAGTTAAATATAAGGTTTTATCAACAGAAAAAGATGAAATATAAAGAATGGATGGATAGAAGACAAAAAACTGAAATCGCATCATGTTTTTCACGCCTCATTCAGTCCCCTTGGGTAGAGACTGTCCATCGTTTGATCCAGGTTCTTTCCATCTTGTGGTCTGAGTCTCTCGCCGAGGGAGTTCCAATGAGGATCAGATTCTAAGGCCGTGACCCATGATAGCTTCCAAAGCCATGTATCATGAAGTGTCTCACTACATATCTTCTTTTTTCATTTTATTTTTTTTAATGTTATATGTGTGTTGGTAAATCCATTGCAGCAACTGGTTTTTTGTCTGTCCTACATATTGCTTTTCACATTTACTACAGAAAATCAGATAAATGCAGTTAGACACTTGGGAAGGCATATTTTGCTGGGTGGAGTAAATCTGTTTGTTAGTCTTATTTTGAACCCATCTTTTGTGTGGAGAAATGTTTGTGTGCTTTTCCCTCTGGATTTTAGGTGTGTTGTTGATTTAATTTTGCTACAAACTAATGTGTCAAATAGATTAGTGTTTCTTTGTATGCAGCAATGGGTCTATGTTTTTGTAATGTACGCGTGGTTCCATAAACATTGTAAAGTTTTCCATGGTGGGGTAGGGTTAGGGAAGTAAAAATCTCCAAAGGTCAGACTAATCCGACCTTGGTTATGCTCTGGCCTACATTTCTACTACTGCCCGCTCTAGTGCCTGCCCGAATTCAGCCCCTTATCTCAGTGCCCACCAAAACTCATTCCATTTAGTCTGTGTGCTTCGGATATTTCCTCTTTTAGTTTTAACAACTTAATTAATTAGGGTTATTTTGTCTAGGGGAAAAATATTTAGGTGTAAGGTGTGAAGGGGAATTTTCTCTAGGGCTATATTGACCTTAGGTTCAGGCCATGTGTGGATCGAGGTTAGATAGTCACACTCATTAGGGTAAAAACCGTCAGGTGTCCACCATCCACATGGCCACCCAGGGCTAAGTTTTAGGTGTCAGTCAGATGTTATTTCCGAAAAATACAGAGTCACTGTTTTAGATTAATTGAATTGGTCCTGTGGATATTAGAATAAGTTAGGGTTAGGGTTAGGGTATAGGGTTAGGTTAGGGTTATCAACCGAAAGGTTAGGGTGTAATAGGGTAGGGTTAGGTTAGAATGAATGGATGGATAGGGTTAGGGTTAGACAAAAAAGAATCACATCATCACGCCTCATTCAGTCCCCTTGGGTAGGGTTAGACTGTCCAGTCTTTGATCCAGGTTCTTTCCAGGGTCCTTAGACTCTTCCATCTCCTCGCCGAGGGACCAATGAGGATCAGATTGCACCCCCTAAGGGGGGGGTGACCCTCATGGCTTTTCCAAGCCTGATAGGCATGAAGTGTCTCACTACGGTATATCTATCTTTTTTCAATTTATAATTTTTAAAAGTTATATTGTGTGTTGCGCCCGAAATCCTTTGCAGGCAACATGGTTTTTTGGGAGCTCTGTCCTACAGGCGCCGAGATATTGCTTTTCACCCCCATTTATTGTACTACAGAGCTGAAATCTTGGTATATAAATAGGGGCGCCCTAGTTATTGAACACTTGGATATTGTGAAGGCATATTTATGCTCTAGCTCCACCAGGTGCCGAGTAAACTGTTTGTTAGTCTTATATTTGAACCCATCTTTTGTTGTGAAAATGTTTGTGGTGCACTTTTTCCTCAGGATTTAGGTGGTTTAGAGTTTCGCACTTCTAGGGCTAGGGCTATGGCTAGGGTTGAGTTTCGCACTTCTAGGGCTAGGGCTAGGGTTGAGTTTCGCACTTCTAGGGCTAGGGTTGAGTTTTGCTGTTCCAGCCCTAGGGTTGAGTTTCGTTGGTCTAGCCCTAGGGTTGAGTTTCGCTGTTCCAGCCCTAGGGTTGAGTTTCGCTGTTCCAGCCCTAGGGTTGAGTTTCGCTTTTCCAGCCCTAGGGTTGAGTTTAGCTGTTTTTTTTTTTTTTTTTTTAGGGGGAGGGGGCAGGGGGCAGTATTTAGTTATATGGGTAGGTGGGACTTAGTGTTTTGGGTTGGGTGGGACTGAGTGTTTTTGGGTGGGTGGGACTTAGTCATATGGGTTGGACTTAGTCGTATGTGGGTGGGTTAGACTTAGTGTTTTTGGGTGGGTGGGACTTAGTCATATATGAGTGGGTGGGACTTAGTGTTTTTGGTTGGGTGGGACTTAGTGTTTTGGGTTGGGTGGGTGGGACTTAGTGTTTTTGGGTGGGTGGGACTTAGTCATATATGAGTGGGTGGGACTTAGTGTTTTTGGTTGGGTGGGACTTAGTGTTTTTGGGTGGGTGGGACTTAGTGTTTTGGGTAGGGTTGGGTGGGTGGGACTTAGTCATATGGGTTGGACTTAGTCGTATGTGGGTGGGTTAGACTTAGTGTTTTTGGGTGGGGGTGGGACTTAGTTGTATGTGGGTGGGTTAGACTTAGTGTTTTTGGGTGGGTGGGACTTAGTCATATATGAGTGGGTGGGACTTAGTGTTTTTGGTTGGGTGGGACTTAGTGTTTTTGGGTGGGTGGGACTTAGTGTTTTGGGTAGGGTTGGGTGGGTGGGACTTAGTCATATGGGTTGGACTTAGTCGTATGTGGGTGGGTTAGACTTAGTGTTTTTGGGTGGGTGGGACTTAGTCATATATGAGTGGGTGGGACTTAGTGTTTTTGGTTGGGTGGGACTTAGTGTTTTGGGTTGGGTGGGTGGGACTTAGTGTTTTGGGTTGGGTGGGTTAGACTTAGTGTTTTTGGGTGGGTGGGACTTAGTCGTATGTGGGTGGGTTAGACTTAGTGTTTTTGGGTGGGTGGGACTTAGTCATATATGAGTGGGTGGGACTTAGTGTTTTTGGTTGGGTGGGACTTAGTGTTTTTGGGTGGGTGGGACTTAGTGTAGGGTTAGGGTTAGGGTTAGGGTTAGGGTTAGGTTAGGGTTAGTTAGGGTTAGGATTGGAAAAAATCCAAGAGCTGAAGCAGTGTCCAGCTCTGGTAATGCACAGTCCTTCAATACTCCTTCTGGCCGCTCTCCCGCCTCGGCCGAGGCCCGCCCCCACGGCCTAGGCCCATCACTCCACCACCAATATTATATTTGGTCTTTTTATTGAACCACAGATAGTGAGATTTTGAAATGTATGAACAAGTATTATTTTTAATTATAAGTGTTATTTATTAAGGTTTTTATAGGTATTATTTATTAATCCAACATTTCTACTGAGGGTTAGTTTAGGGTTAGGGTTAGGGTTAGGGTTAGGGTTAGGTTAGGGTTAGGGTTAGGGTTAGGTTAGGTTAGTTAGGGTTAGGGTTAGGGTTAGGGTTAGGGTTAGGTTAGGGTTAGGGTTAGGGTTAGGGTTAGGGTTAGGTTAGGTTAGGTTAGGGTTAGGGTTAGGTTAGGTTAGGGTTAGGGTTAGGGTTAGGGTTAGGGTTAGGGTTAGGTTAGGGTTAGGTTAGGTTAGGGTTAGGGTTAGGGTTAGGGTTAGGTTAGGGTTAGGGTTAGAGGGTTAGGGTTAGGGTTAGGGTTAGGGTTAGGGTTAGGGTTAGAGGGTTAGGGTTAGGGTTAGGGTTAGGGTTAGGTTAGGGTTAGGGTTAGGGTAAGGTTAGGGTTAGGGTTAGGGTTAGGGTTAGGGTTAGGGTTAGGGTTAGGGTTAGGGTTAGGGTTAGGGTTAGGGTTAGGGTTAGGGTTAGGGTTAGGGTTAGGTTAGGGTTAGGGTTAGGGTTAGGGTTAGGGTTAGGGTTAGGGTTAGGGTTAGGGTTAGGGTTAGGGTTAGGGTTAGGGTTAGGGTTAGGGTTAGGGTTAGGGTTAGGGTTAGGGTTAGGGTTAGGGTTAGGGTTAGGGTTAGGGTTAGGTTAGGGTTAGGGTTAGGGTTAGGGTTAGGGTTAGGGTTAGGGTTAGGGTTAGGGTTAGGGTTAGGGTTAGGGTTAGGGTTAGGTTAGGGTTAGGGTTAGGGTTAGGGTTAGGTTAGGTTAGGTTAGGGTTAGGGTTAGGGTTAGGTTAGGGTTAGGGTTAGGGTTAGGGTTAGGGTTAGGGTTAGGGTTAGGTTAGGGTTAGGGTTAGGGTTAGGGTTAGGTTAGGGTTAGGGTTAGGGTTAGGGTTAGGTTAGGGTTAGGGTTAGGTTAGGGTTAGGGTTAGGGTTAGGGTTAGGTTAGGGTTAGGGTTAGGGTTAGGGTTAGGTTAGGGTTAGGGTTAGGGTTAGGGTTAGGTTAGGGTTAGGGTTAGGGTTAGGGTTAGGGTTAGGGTTAGGGTTAGGGTTAGGTT
>JAPDDO010000384.1:0-147500 GCA_027422415.1 Schizothorax lantsangensis
TTCCAGGAAATTTTTTCAGTTTCATTTTTGAAACATTCTCCAACACGTCTTTCTTTGAAAAGCACAATCTTGGTCATGTTGTTCTTGCAATACTGGAATAGTTCTGTGGTGTTGCCACCTCCTCCAGTGCTGCAGTTGCTGACTTTGCTTTTCATCAAAGACTTGTTAAGCTTCATGATGTCTTCGTGAGTGGTATTTCCGTTGGCTTGTTATATTTTAAATCACTAATGGTGTTTAAGGCATTGTGAGAAATGTACTCAGACCACTTGGCTCGATAAAGCTTCTGGAAAGCATCTGAGGACTTGATTAGGTTTTCATCTCCAGCCATGAGGGCATGGCAATGAATTATATCACTTACTTTCAACAGTGAGTGGCCAATTTTTAATGCAAGACTTGGAGTCTTGTAGCTGTTCTGATTTTTATCAAACCCTGCAGTCTCTTTTACAGCCTCAATCACATTCAGGAAATTTGATGGTTTTACAGCATCCTCTAAAGTTAGGACTGGAGACCTCTTGCGCATGGTCTGTAGAAATCTGCCAAGCTGGCGGATTTTTTGCCAAATGTAGTCGTGTTTTGAGGGGTCATGTCCGTGTTTACTGTAAAGGGACTCGACAAATCTTAAAAGACAAAAGTCATTGCGAACGACACTTGCAATTTCATCATCGTGCATACGGCTTAACATCTTACGCACCCCTTCTTCAACAGCACTTGAACATGCTGATTTGACCACTGCTGCTAAGCCAAGTACCCTCTTCCTGCCTTGGTGGTCATGGTCTTTCGGTTTGGAAGGGCACCTTCTCATGTGTCTCCACAGCTCTGCTCTCAAAAACATGCCCTTACAATGGAGACAATATTCATATTTTTTATAGTCACCCTTGGCTGTTCTTTTGACTTTAAGCGAACCAGCTCCGTCTTTTAGCACCTCACAGTTATGCATGAAGTTT
Source organism: Schizothorax lantsangensis (assembly GCA_027422415.1). NCBI lineage: Eukaryota > Metazoa > Chordata > Actinopteri > Cypriniformes > Cyprinidae > Schizothorax > Schizothorax lantsangensis. The sequence goes on from JAPDDO010000384.1 coordinate 945, forward strand.
CCTTTGTTTCGAAGTTTCTCTAGCCACTCCTTTCTACTTTTGAGCCTGCAGGGAAACTCAGAGCTTTGGCGATGTCTGCATTTTCCTTAACATGAACTTTAAAATGTCGAGCTATTTTAAAATGAGCTTTTTTGCAAACGAAGCAAAAATTTAACCCCTTCTTTGCTATAGATGTTGAATCTGTTGTGTTTTCGGATGTTTCATTTTCAGTTATTCCACTGATGTGACTTATATCCATCATTGATGATTCTTTGTCTGCCAGAAATGTAGATTTTTCCAAGCTGCTTGGTGGTTCATCATCTTCTGAATCGGTTTCTGAATTTGGAACATATTCTGGATCATTATCTGATATGTCCTCTTCACTTGTTTCAGTTGCATTCTAATTCAGATTCAAAGATAACAAAACAAATAGTAAGGCATACATAACACATGCATATAACATTGCAATGACAATGACACCATATTGAAGCATTGCAATGTACAAAATTTCCTTTGGAAACTCTTGAGTCAGCAATTTATCCCACTGATAATCTATAATGGCATGATAAATGAGCATTTTGGATGGGGTTGGGCGATGTGTACCATAAATGGCATCGGACGATGTCTACAGTGAAACATCGTGATGGACAATGATATTGGGTAGTGCGCACAGTTACAAAGTCAGACGCGTCTCTTTTGTATATACGTGTGCTGCGCAGATATTAAGTCATGTGCGTCTTCACAAACAAAGGCTGCACGGATATTAAGTCCAGCACGTTTTCTCTATACATTCGCAAGCTGTGCATATATAAAGTCATGCACCTCTTATGTATACAGCACAAGCTGCGCAGTTAAGTTTATCGAACGACTTCATGACGACAGATGTTAGCACCACAGGTATGTAGTTTTTAAGTCCTGTTATCTTGGGTTTCTTTGGAACGGGGATGATGGTGGAGCTCATCATTATCATTGCTGAATTGCCAATTATATTTACAATTATGTCACTTTGTCCAAATAGTACTGAGCCCCTGAAAATGGAGGTACTTTGCTTAAAATGTCTGTAACTCCTAAATGGTAAATGTCATATTTTAAATGGAACCTCTTAAAATAAAGCTAAAAGTCTGCACTTCAATCACATCTTGATTGAAATCCATTGTAGTGGTGTATAAAGGCAAAAGCACAAAAACTCAGAATCTTAGAATAACTTGTGAAGGATCATGTAACAAAAGACTGGAATAATGGCTAATGAAAATTATATTTTAAAGTATATAAAAATAAAAAAACCATTATTTAAATTGTAATAATTTTTCACAATAGTACTGTATTTTCGATCAAATAAACACAGCCTTGATGAGCATAAGAAACATGTATACATACATACACACACACACACACATATCTCCCCTTCCAGTAAAGCATTGCCAAAATATAACACTTAACCAAGTCTTTTGTTTTTTATCTTTTGTATGGAAACAGTAACACGTGCCATGTAGTACTGCACACTGTAAAAAAAAAAAAATTATGAGAAAAATTCACAATTCTTCACACAGCCAACCTTTTAAAAAAAAAAAAAAAAATATAATAATGAATAATAATTGGTACAATATTGTATTTGTGTAATAACTGGCCATAAAATGAGCCCAAATGCTGGCAAAATACATGATTTAGTTGATCTGTGCTCTGCTGGGTAACCCAGAACTGTATTTGTAGATCTATTTACTTAGGTAACACTAAAATCAGTTTGAAAAACACTAAAAACTATAAACCTCATATATATATATATATATATATATATATATATATATATATATATATATAGGTGCTGGTCATATAATTAGAATATCATCAAAAAGTTGATTTATTTCACTAATTCCATTCAAAAAGTGAAACTTGTATATTATATTCATTCATTACACACAGACTGATATATTTCAAATGTTTATTTCTTTTATTTTGATGATTATAACTGACAACTAAGGAAGATCCCAAATTCAGTATCTCAGAAAATTAGAATATTACTTAAGACCAATACAAAGAAAGGATTTTTAGAAATCTTGGCCAACTGAAAAGTATGAACATGAAAAGTATGAGCATGTACAGCACTCAATACTTAGTTGGGCTCCTTTTGCCTGAATTACTGCAGCAATGCGGCGTGGCATGGAGTCGATCAGTCTGTGGCACTGCTCAGGTGTTATGAGAGCCCAGGTTGCTCTGATAGTGGCCTTCAGCTCTTCTGCATTGTTGGGTCTGGCATATCGCATCTTCCTCTTCACAATACCCCATAGATTTTCTATGGGTTTAAGGTCAGGCAAGTTTGCTGGCCAATTAAGAACGGGATACCATGGTCCTTAAACCAGATACTGGTTGCTTTGGCACTGTGTGCAGGTGCCAAGTCCTGTTGTGAAAATGAAAAATGTCATCTCGCATCAAGTTGGTCATCAGCAGGAAGCATGAAGTGCTCTAAAACTTCCTGGTATACGGCTGCGTTGACCTTGACCTCAGAAAACACAGTGGACCAACACCAGCAGATGACATGGCACCTCAAACCATCACTGACTGTGGAAACTTTACACTGGACCTCAAGCAACGTGGATTGTGTGCCTCTACTCTCTTCCTCCAGACTCTGAGACCCTGATTTCCAAAGGAAATGCAAAATTTACTTTCATCAGAGAACATAACTTTGGACCACTCAGCAGCAGTCCAGGCAAGACGCTTCTGACGCTGTCTGTTGTTCAAGAGTGGCTTGACACAAGGAATGCGACATCTGCCATGAAACCCATGTCTTGCATACGTCTGTGCGTAGTGGTTCTTGAAGCACTGACTCCAGCTGCAGTCCACTCTTTGTGAATCTCCCCCACATTTTTGAATGGGTTTTGTTTCACAATCCTCTCCAGGGTGTGGTTATCCCTATTGCTTGTACACTTTTTTCTACCACATCTTTTCCTTCCCTCGCCTCTCTATTAATGTGCTTGGACACAGAACTCTGTGAACAGCCAGCCTCTTTTGCAATGACCTTTTGTGTCTGCCCTCCTTGTGCAACGGTAATGGTCGTTCTTTTGGACAACTGTCAAGTCAGCAGTCTTCCCATGATTGTGTAGCCTACAGAACTAGACTGAGAGACCATTTAAAGGCCTTTGCAGGTGTTTTGAGTTAATTAGCTGATTAGAGTGTGGCACCAGTGTCTCCAATATTGAACCTTTTCACAATATTCTAATTTTCTGAGATATTGAATTTGGGATTTTCCTTAGTTGTCAGTTATAATCATCAAATTAAAAGAAATAAACATTTGAAATTATCAGTCTGTGTGTAATGAATGAATATAATATACAAGTTTCACTTTTTGAATGGAATTAGTGAAATAAATCAACTTTTTGATGATATTCTAATTATATGACCAACACCTATATATATATATATAATACAGTGGGTACGGAAAGTATTCAGACCCCCTTAAATTTTTCACTCTTTGTTAATTGCAGCCATTTGCTAAAATCATTTAAGTTATTTTTTTTCCTCGTTAATGTACACACAGCACCCCATATTGACAGAAAAACACAGAATTGTTGACATTTTTGCAGATTTATTAAAAAAGAAAAACTGAAATATCACATGGTCCTAAGTATTCAGACCCTTTGCTGTGGCACTCATATATTTAACTCGGGTGCTGTCCTTTCTTCTGATCATCCTTGAGATGGTTCTACACCTTCATTTGAGTCCAGCTGTGTTTGATTATACTGATTGGACTTGATTAGGAAAGCCACCACCTGTCTATATAAGACCTTACAGCTCACAGTGCATGTCAGAGCAAATGGAATCATGAGGTCAAAGGAACTGCTGAAGAGCTCAGAGACAGAATTGTGGCAAGGCACAGATCTGGCCTTGTTACAAAAAAATTCTGCTGCACTTAAGGTCCTAAGAGCACAGTGGCCTCCATAAATCCTTAAATGGAAGACGTTTGGGACGACCAGAACCCTTCCTAGAGCTGGCCGTCCGGCCAAACTGAGCTATCGGGAGAGAAGAGCCTTGGTGAGAGAGGTAAAGAAGAACCCAAAGATCACTGTGGCTGAGCTCCAGAGATGCATTCGGGAGATTGGAGAAAGTTGTAGAAAGTCAACCATCACTGCAGCCCTCCACCAGTCGGGGCTTTATGGCAGAGTGGCCCGACGGAAGCCTCTCCTCAGTGCAAGACACATGAAAGCCCGCATGGAGTTTGCTAAAAAACAGCTGAAGGATTCTCTGGTCTGATGAGACCAAGATAGAACTTTTTGGCCTTAATTCTATGCGGTATGTGTGGAGAAAACCAGGCACTGCTCATCACCGGTCCAATACAGTCCCAACAGTGAAGCATGGTGGTGGCAGCATCATGCTGTGGGGGTGTTTTTCAGCTGCAGGGACAGGACGACTGGTTGCAATCGAGGGGAAAGATGAATGCGGCCAAGTACAGGATATCCTGGACGAAAACCTTCTCCAGAGTGCTCAGGACCTCAGACTGGGCCGAAGGTTTACCTTCCAACAAGACAATGACCCTAAGCACACAGCTAAAATAACGAAGGAGTGCTTCACAACAACTCCGTGACTGTTCTTGAATGGCCCAGCCAGAGCCCTGACTTAAACCCAATTGAGCATCTCTGGAGAGACCTAAAAATGGCTGTCCACCAACGTTTACCATCCAACCTGACAGAACTGGAGAGGATCTGCAAGGAGGAATGGCAGAGGATCCCCAAATAAATTGTTTGCATCTTTCCCAAAAAGACTTATGGCTGTATTAAATCAAAAGGGTGCTTCTACTAAATACTGAGCAAAGGGTCTGAATACTTAGGACCATGTGATATTCAGTTTTTCTTTTTTAATAAATCTGCAAAAACCCACAGTGGGTACGGAAAGTATTCAGACCCCCTTAAATTTTTACTCTTTGTTATATTGCAGCCATTTGCTAAAATCATTTAAGTTCATTTTTTTTCCTCATTAATGTACACACAGCACCCCATATTGACAGAGAAAAACACAGAATTGTTGACATTTTTGCAGATTTATTAAAAAAGAAAAACTGAAATATCACATGGTCCTAAGTATTCAGACCCTTTGCTCAGTATTTAGTAGAAGCACCCTTTTGATCAGCCATGAGTCTTTTTTGGAAGTTGCAACAATTTTTCACACCTGGATTTGGGGATCCTCTGCCATTCCTCCTTGCAGATCCTCTCCAGTTCTGTCAGGTTGGATGGTAAACGTTGGTGGACAGCCATTTTTAGGTCTCTCCAGAGATGCTCAATTGGGTTTAGTCAGGGCTCTGGCTGGGCCATTCAAGAACAGTCACGGAGTTGTTGTGAAGCCACTCCTTCGTTATTTTAGCTGTGTGCTTAGGGTCATTGTCTTGTTGGAAGGTAAACCTTCGGCCCAGTCTGAGGTCCTGAGCACTCTGGAGAAGGTTTTCGTCCAGGATATCCCTGTACTTGGCGCATTCATCTTTCCCTCGATTGCAACCAGTCGTCCTGTCCCTGCAGCTGAAAAAACACCCCACAGCATGATGCTGCCACCACCATGCTTCACTGTTGGGACTGTATTGGACAGGTGATGAGCAGTGCCTGGTTTTTCCACACATACCGCTTAGAATTAAGCCAAAAGTTCTATCTTGGTCTCATCAAGACCAGAGAATCTTCAGGTGTTTTTTAGCAAACTCCATGCGGGCTTTCATGTGTCTTGCACTGAGGAGAGGCTTCCGTCGGGCCACTCTGCCATAAAGCCCCGACTTGTGGAGGGCTGCAGTGATGGTTGACTTTCTACAACTTTCTCCCATCTCCGACTGCATCTTCTGGAGCTCAGCCACAGTGATTTTGGGTTCTTCTTTTACCTCTTCACCAAGGCTCTTCTCCCCGATAGCTCAGTTTGGCGGACGGCCAGCTCTAGGAAGGGTTCTGGTCGTCCCAAACGTCTTCCATTTAAGGATTATGGAGGCCACTGTGCTCTTAGGAACCTTAGGTGCAGCAGAATTTTTTTGTAACCTTGGCCAGATCTGTGCCTTGCCACAATTCTGTCTCTGAGCTCTTCAGGCAGTTCCTTTGACCTCAATGATTCTCATTGCTCTGACATGCACTGTGGCTGTAAGGTCTTATATAGACAGGTGTGTGGCTTTCCTAATCAAGTCCAATCAGTATAATCAAACACCAGCTGGACTCAATGAAGGTGTAGAACCATCTCAAGGATGATCAGAAGAAATGGACAGCACCTGAGTTAAATATATGGTGTCACAGCAAAGGGTCTGAATACTCAGGACACATGTGATATTTTCAGTTTTTCTTTTTAATAAATCTGCAAAAATGTCAACAATTCTGTGTTTTTCTGTCAATATGGGGTGCTGTGTGTACATTAATGAGGAAAAAAAAATGAATTAAAATGATTTTAGCAAATGGCTGCAATATAACAAAGAGTGAAAAAATGTAAAGGGGTCTGAATACTTTCCGTACCCACTATATATATACAGTATATTTATATATATATACAACCCCAAATCAGAAAAAAGTTGGGGACAGTATGGAAAACGCAAATAAAAAAGAAAGTAGTGATTTCTAAATTTACTTTGACTTGTATTTATTGCCAGACAATATGAACACAAAATATTTCATGTTTTGTCTGGTCAACTTCATGTCATTGTAAATATAACATCCTTTCCTGTCATTCAGACCTGCAACACATTCCAAAAAAGTTGGGACAGTAAAGCATTTACCACTTTGTAATGTTGCCATTCCTTTTCACAAACACTTAAAGACGTTTAGGGACTGAAGACACCAAGTGATGAAGTGTTTCAGGTGTATTTTGTCCCATTCTTCCTGCAAACAAGTCTTAAGGTGGGCAACAGTACGGGGTCTTCGTTGTCGCATTTTGCGCTTCAAAAATGCGGCACACATTCTCTATTGGAGACAGGTCGGGACTGCAGGCAGGCCAGTCAAGTACCCGTACCCGTCTTCCTCCGCAGCCAGGACTTTGTAATGTGTGCAGAATGTGGTTTTGCATTGTCTTGTTGAAATATGCATGGACGTCCCTGAAAAGATGTCTTCTTGAAGGCAGCATATGTGCTCCAAAATCTCTAGTACTTTTCAGCATTAATGGTGCATCACAGAAGTGCAAGTTACCTTTTGCCAAGGGCACTGACACAACCCCATACCATGACAGACCCTGGCTTTTGGACTTGTTGCTGGTAACAGTCTGGATGATCCTTTTCTCTTTGGTCCGGAGCACACGGCGTCCATTCCTCCCAAAAAATACCTGAAATACTGATTCATCTGACCACAGTACATGTTTCCACTGTGTGATGGTCCATCCCAGATGCCTCCGAGCCCAGAGGAAGTCGACGGCGCTTCTGGACACTGTTAACATAGGGCTTCCTTTTGGCACAGTACAGTTTTAACTGGCATTTGTGGATGTAAACTATCTTTGTGGTACTTGACAAAGGTTTGCCAAAGTAGTCCTGAGCCCATGTGGTGATATCGCTTATAGATGAATGACGATTCTTGATGCAGTGCCGCCTGAGGGATCGGAGATCACGGTTGTTCAGCTTAGGCTTGGCCCTTGTCCTTTACGCACTGAAATTCCTCCAGATTCTTTGAATCTTTTAATTATGTTATGCGTTGTTGAAGGTGAAATATCCAAATCTCTTCCTATCTTTCTTTGAGGAATATTGTTTTTAAACATTTCAATAATTTTCTCACGTATTTGTTGGCAAACTGGCGATCCTCGGCCCATCTTTGCTCCTAAAGGACTAGACCTTTCTTGGATGCTGCTTTTGTACCAAATCATAAAACAATCACCTGTGTGACATCAATTGTTTCAAAACACATCATTATTTAACCAATTTACCTCATTACTAGCCCTAAATTGCTCCTGTCCCAACTTTTTTTGTAATGTGTTGCAGGTCTGAATGACAGGAAAGGATGTATATTTACAAATGACATGAAGTTGACCAGACAAAACATGAAATATTTGGTGTTCATATTGTCTGCAATGAAATACAAGTCAAAGTAAATTGAGAAATCATTACTTTCTTTTTTTATTTGCGTTTTCCATACTGTCCCAACTTTTTCTGATTGGGGTTGTATAAAAAAAACATAATTATCAAAAACACATTTTACATTTAATTTTTTATGTAAAATCCATCCTAAGACTCTATGACATATACAAATTACACGTCATGTTACTGATATATTACACATACATAAGTTTATATATGTTGTATTAATAATTATATATGAGACATGACAAAATATGTATTATAAATATAACTTTCACATATATTATGTATGGAATTGTTTCATTTTCTAATTGGTTTCATATATAGCTGTTGTTTTTGATTATATGAGCATATTAGGACATTTCATATTTAAGACATATGTCAAAATATGTATTACACATACATAAACATACAATATATGGAAATATTTATGTCAATATATGGAATTTTTCCAATTTCTAATAGGTTTCATATATGTTTTACTTTATTTGATATTTCATAATGCACATTACAATTCCGTATGGGATATATGAAGATTTATTACACACATTTATTCTAACATGTTATTTCAGTGACAGAAGAGAGAAAGAGACTCAATAACATCTCACTGTTACTGATTTATCATGCAGCTCAAAGTATTATGGGTAGACTTGTCTACAGTCTATTCTGATTTATCAACAGGTTCACTGATGATCCTTTAAAAATCCTAAACCCAGGACAGAGCTTCTGAGTGAATGTGGTCTGGACTGTGTGGATGAGGCTCATTGTTTCAGAGACGCTGTAGAAGGACAGAGTTCCTGCACTCTCATCCACATACACTCCTATTTTACTGCTGACGGACTCTACAGGGAGTTCGGTCCGTATCGTTTTGTGTCTGAATGAGTATCTGGAGGAAGAGCAGTACAAACTCCAGGACTGATCATTATATCCAAACACACACTCATCACCCTCTCCCTTCCTGCTGATGCTCTTATATGACACTGATATATACACACCTCTATCTCCACTCCACTCAATCTCCCAGTAACAACATCCACTCACACTCTCATTACACAACACCTGAGGATGCACATCAAATCTGTCTGGATGATCAGGATACAGCTGCTCTGTGTCAGTGCAAATAGTGTTGCTCTCAGACAGACAGAGGTTTTTATGTGCTGTGTTTTGATCCAGAGTGAGCGGATAGGAAACTGAAGGAAATAAAACACAACAGAATCAGGACTTATGAATCTGATCTTTTAATGTGGCTGAATTCTTCATGTTCAATATATCGTCAGTGTCTTATGACAGCTTAAATATTATTTGCAAATCATCAATTATATGATCAGTTATAAAACTCCTTTATCATGTTTTCTTTCACCCTCTACAGGAAGAACATGTACTCAGTGAGTTTTTCTGCTTGTTTTTTAGTGACTTACATTGTAGGAAGTTGTTCCTGGTCCAGAGAACAAAGTTGAAGAATGTGACTGTGGAAATCAACAGACATGAACAATGTGATTATCATGTCAGAGAAAATAATCCTCCATCCATTCCTAAGACATTTCTAATATGATCTTCTACATGACATGAGATGATGGAGGATATTTCTAAGAATGAATGAGAATAACCTGTAAATAATTAAAAATATGTTACACTTTAGTATAGGGACCAATTCTCACTACTAACTAGTTGCTTATTAGCATGCCTATTATTAACATATTAGCTATTAATAAGCAGCAAATTAGTAGCTTATTGAGGCAAAAGTCATAGTTAATGGCTTTATTAATACTGATAATTGGACCTTAAAATAAATTGTGACCGATTGTTTAGTTCAAATGTTTACTAACATAACTGTATGAAAGTAAGTGTAAAATAGTAAGACAATTGTTGCATCACTGAATCTGTAACTTCTTAAAGCTAAATAATATTAAATCAGCACACTCATTTGAGTAATATTTATGTACATATTATCCCGTGAATACTTGCAATAAGCACAATGAAGTGTTAGTTGTATGATTACTTCATGATCAATTATTTTTTTTAATTTCATATTATATTGTGAATATATAGTTTTCACAAAATAATAACATGCACCAACTGGTGGATTTTGTGTGAAGCACAACACACTTAGTTAATTTCTAAGAAGTGTGCCTGCAGGAATCACAGTGATCATGTGTGAAAAACATGCGTTCTTCAAGGCCACATCTGTAAGAATAAACTGTAAGAAATCTGGGCTTCTGGGGGCAGTCGTGGCCTAATGGATATGAGATTTGGACTTGTAACCCGAATGTTGTGGGTTCTAATCTCAGGTCCGGCAAGGATTGTAGGTGGGGGCCTCCTCCCAGCACTCTCTCCACCTTCAATACCACGACTGAGGTGAGACCCTTGAGCAATGCACCGAATGCCCAACTGCTCCCCGGGCGCCGCAGCATTGGCTGCCCACTGCTCCAGGTGTGTGTTCACTACTGTGTGTCTGCACTTAGATGGGTTAAATGCAGAGCACAAATTCCGAGTATGGGTCACCATACTTGGCCACACCACTGGCCTTTTTCCCTTTCCCTTTCTCTGTACAGACAATTATCGGTATTTACTCCCTATTGGTTCTAACTGGATCCAACAGTTACACAGCAAGTGCTACAATTTAAGTGACTGAAACATTCAGTGTTTGTTTGGTCTATTCTTCCACATGTGCAGTGAATGTTTAAAATTAATTTTAAAAGACTGCTGATATTATGTTAAATTCTCAGCATTGTCACTAAGGACAAGAACGCTTTTATCATAAATCTACTAAAGATAATTTTTAAGAATGTTATGCAAAACTCCAGTCCATGTGGATGTACACTATACCCTGAAATAATATCAAAAGCAGCAGTTTAGATACTTAAAATGTAAAAAAAAAAAAAAAGTAAAAACAGATGACAATGAGAGTAACATAGTTGTCAGGACACACTGATGCATTGACACACAAGTCATTTAAATTGAAAGCAACAGCTAATCGGTAATAATCAATTATGAAAATAATCGACAACAAATATCATTAAGGATTAGTCGCTGTGGTGAGGGGGGCGGGGTTCAGCGAGGTCCGCATTGGGAGAAATAGCTGAGAGACGAGCAGTGAGTAACTGCTCACTTACAATTAATGGAACTTCTTACAATTAATGGAACATAAAATACAAAACTAACTATTTAAATAAATAAATAATAAATAAAAATGTGGGCTACACATTTCTGGCTGCTTTGTGTACAGTTGATACCGGGGAAACCGCTATATTTCTGCCGTTCTGAAAGCGCCACCTGCTCAATAAGCTTGCCTGCTATTTTTGTTCAGACCAATGTGAAAATCAACCCATGTTTTTAGGCTTCAAACATGCAGATTTGTAAATGTGAACTGGTGGATCGACAAGAAGATAATGCATTATAAAATCTAAACAATTAAGACACTAAAATATTATATATATATATATATATATATATATATATATATATATATATGTTAATTCATATAAATTGATAATAATTGTTTAAATATAAAAATTGATACAACACATCCATTTTCTTAATTTACTGTATATAAAACTTTGTTCCCTATCAGTCAGTCACGTTCGACGTAACGTCAGTGTGACTGACTAATGGGATCTCACCCGAGAGCCCATTCCTTCGAGTGTTAACAAAACAAGCCAATGACAGTTGGCGTGCATGTTTCGCCACGCGCACCCCGCCCCGCAGTGCGGGTATAAAAGGAGAGCGCGTGCAAATGCACATCAGCTTTTCGCTTCGGAGCCGAGCCTTTCAGGGAACTCCGAGAGTGTCTGCAAGACAGCATTTTGACGAGTGTTGGTGTTGGTGCGCGTCAGCGGAGGTTGCTGTCCAGTGCTGCTGCTTCATCTGAGCGTGCTGCAGCTCTCATTCTGCGGTCGCGCTGCGACCTCTCCTGGGCACTTCAACACTTTTTCCTTTTCTGAAAGAGCAATATCTAAAAGAGCTCCACGAGCGACGGGCGTCTTTTTAAAGATGGCTTCCTGCTCGTGTGTTTCTGGATGTGGTCGTTTCCTGGCTGCATCTGACGGTCACGATCGCTATCTCTCGTGCTTGGGCTATCAGCACGCTGAGTCAGCGCTTGTGGATGAGTCATGTTCTCATTGCGGGAACAGGACCATCGCGACGCTGCGCTCCAGATACTTCCTCGTCAAATGGGGGGTATCCCCCTTGCCATGCCCCGTTTTAGCTCCTCTGAGAGGGCTACTTCGGCTCATGGTCAGGGTGACTTGAGGATCACAGTGAGAGCTTCCCCGTCGAGTGCGTCTCCGCGGGCCTCTCACTCCTCCAGTGCGTCGCACCATCTGGTGTTTCCGGACGAGCTTGCGGTGTCCTCGGACAGGGCGGGGCCCAGCACTGCCAGCTGTTTTACTCCCTGTCCGAGGGGAACCTCGGCTCGGACACGCTGGCACACAGCTGGCCTCGGGGGCCTACGCAAATATGCGTTTCCCCCAGTGAGCCTTCTCGCACAGTGCAAGGTCAGGGAGGACGAGGAGCAGGTCCTCTTGGTGGCGCCGTACTGGCCCAATCGGACTTGGTTCCCAGAACTGATGCTCCTCGCGACTGCCCCTCCTTGGCAAATTCCTCTGAGGAGGGATCTCCTTTCTCAGAGAGGGGGCACCCTTTGGCACCCGCGTCCAGACTTGTGGAATCTCCACGTATGGTCCCTGGACGGGACGCGGAGGTTCTAGGTGGGCTACAAGTCTACAAGACACGCTTACAGGCTGAAGTGGAACCTGTTCGTCGATTGGTGTTCTTCCCACCGGGAAGATCCCTGGAGATGCCCGATCGCGGTCGTGCTCTCTTTCCTGCAAGATGGGTTGGAGCGATGGCTGTCTCCCTCCACCCTCAAAATGTATGTTGCCGCTATTGCCGCACATCACGATGCAGTAGACGGTAAGTCTGTGGGGAAGCACGACTTGGTGATCTCCCCTCGGTCCTGACGGCCTTGAAGGAGGAGCCCTTCGAGCCTCTGCAGTCAGTAGAGCTTAAGTTTCTGTCGTTAAAGACAGTGCTCCTCACTGCATTGGCCTCGGTCAAGAGGGTAGGGGACCTGCAGGCATTTTCGGTCGACGATTCGTGCCTAGAATTCGGCCGGCTGACTCTCATGTTGTCCTGAGACCCCGGCCTTGATATGTGCCCAAAGTTCCACCACGCCTTTAGGGATCAAGTGGTGAACTTGCAAGCGCTGCCCCGGGAGGAGGCAGACCCAGCCATTGCTCTGCTCTGTCCCGTCCGCGCCTTGCGCGTTTACGCGGACCGCACGCAGAGCTTCAGGACCTCAGACCAGCTCTTTGTCTGCTTCGGAGGACAGCAGAAGGGAAAGGCTGTCTCCAAACAGAGACTTGCCCACTGGATAGTGGAGGCTATAGTCTTGGCCTATCAGGCTCGGTGCTTACCGTGCCCCCTTGGTGTGAAAGCACACTCTACGAGAGGCGTTGCTTCCTCTTGGGCATTGGCGTGGGGAGCCTCGATAGCAGACATTTGTAGAGCTGCCGGCTGGGGGACACCTAACACGTTTGCGAGATTTTAGAATCTCTGTGTAGAGCCCGTGTCCACGTGTACTTGTCTCAGATGGCCAGTAACACTGGAACCTGCTCAGTGTCAATCACGCTTGCTGCGTCATTCCCCTCTACGGACCGGATACGTGCGCTTTTGTTGCTTCTCAGTTCAGTTCCCCACGGCGAACTCTGTTGAAGTTCCTCCCGTACCCTCGGCAGTCAGGCGTGGCGGAGCGCCAGACGCCAGGTCCAGCACTCGTGTGTTTGCCCAAGGTCAGCCCTTGTGCTGGGCTAGGTGCCCGTGTGTAGTGATTCCCCTTCGGGTGATCCCACATGTGTATTCTTCCACGGTACGGTATTCTTCCGTGTCTTTCCCTGGCAGAGACCTTCTGCCGTCTCTGCTGTGTAGTTATCTCACCCCAGGCTGGCTGAGTCTACCTCAGAGACTTCCATATGTAGTACTGCTCCTGGCCAGTCCATATGTGTATCTCCACATGGTACCTCCTTTACGCAGGATGTGGCTTCCGTAGCGTTCCCCTACTTGGAGTACGCTTTCCCAGTGTTATCCATACCCACTGTACGGAACAGCAGTGGCGGTCATCTCTGCCTAAGCCCTGTCCTATCTTCCGTCCCAGCTGGTGTGGGGGGACTTGCCGGCTTCCGCAGGGCACTGGAGGGGGTCAGCAATAGTGCCGTTTTCCAAGGGATCCCATTAGTCAGTCACACTGACGTTACGTTGAACGTGACTGACTGATAGGGAACGTCTCGGTTATGCATGTAACCCTCGTTCCTGAAGGAGGGAACGGAGACGTAACATCCCGTTGCCATAGTTGCTGTACCACCGCTGTACGGCCGGGGCACACAGTCTCGGCTCCTCAGCGAAAAACTGATGTGCGTTTGCACGCGCTCTCCTTTTATACCCGCGCTGCGGGGCGGGGTGCGCGTGGTGAAACACGCACGCCAACTGTCATTGGCTTGTTTTGTTAACACTCGAAGGTGATTGGGCTCTCAGGCGAGATCCCATTAGTCAGTCACACTGACGTTACGTCTCCGTTCCCTCCTTCAGGGAACAAGGGTTACATACGTAACCGAGACGATACTTTTGAACCTAGCTTTTGAAAGATGCTAAATCAGCACATGGTTAGCTAGCACAGTTCTGAACAGTTGTACACATATAAAAACTAAATGTTATAGGTTAATTCCCAAAAAAAGTGTATTTAATTACAGAAAAATGGTGTTCGGTCATGACATGCTTTAAAGTTACACAGTTTTTTATATTTTTGAACACATTTACCTCAAAATGATGGGTTCCTATCTACACCATGTATCTATGAGAGAGAGTGACACACAAATATTTCCTGATCATAAATGTAGGGGTGTAGTTAAAATCAGTCTCAGCCAATGGACTAAAACATACACTGTTTTGGTAGTGACATGAAAATGCGGGACCGTTTTTTTTTTTTTTACATACGTTTCATAATTTAGATGTTTTGTCTCTTGGTGCTAGTCTTGGGGGAAAAATTGCTAAAGGGATCTGAAAAGTCACAAAATTTAGCATATTTCAAATATAGAAAAATATATTTTTAAACTTAATTTTAACAATAACATGTTACCTCGCTTGTGTTTGTTTTTCAGCTGCTCAGCTAGAGTGTTCTGCTTATTCTGCTCCAGGATGTCCAACGTGATCCTCTCAGCTTGTTCTGGTCCAAAACGATTCATTGTCAGATCCACTGTGTCAGGAGTATCTGCCTTCTCCAGAGCAGCACTTTAAACACAGTAATGACCCTTTAAGCACCATTTAAACCTCTTCAGTTTATCTGTGTCTAGATCTTAATTGGTTTAAAAAGATTAAATAAGTTTTATTAATGAGCACAAAAATTAATGAGCAAAATCTCGATAGGTCAGAATTTTATGAAGCAGTATATACTAATTTACCAGTAAAATGAAGACAACTGTAGGCTTCTTGTTTCACCTCTGAACTGGCTTCTTCAGAAAAAGCTCTGAAGCTTATCTCCGGGAAAACAAGTGAAACCAGTTTTTCAAGAGAGATGTGAGAAAACCCTGGGGGTTTTGGCTCTCTGCATCACTGACACACATGATGGAGGCCTATTTACATCAGTTCAAGCCTTAATCGCGACGTTTTGGGAGTTTATCATCCTTCTTCAGGCGACCTTGAACACCAAACGACTGGAATTCTCTACATCAGTCACACCTATACTCTTTTCAAAGGGGTGTGGCTTTCCAACACACCCAAACGACATTCTCAACACTATGTGGTGCATCAGTAATGCATGGATACGCTGTTTCCGTTCAAATCAAAGCAGAAACAAACATACAATACATAGCCATGCGTTACTGATGACAGAGAATAGCGTACGCACTTTGCGTCCATCGGATGCTTTCCAAAATCCTGAGAGGATTATCGGTGCCCCTCTGCCCAGCCTCCAAGAATTTTACACCTCCAGAGTGAGGAAAAGGGCTAAGAAAGTCACTCTGGACCCTTCACACCCAGCTCACTCTCTCTTTGTACTGTTGCCCTCTGGCCGGCGCTACAGATCACTGAGCACAAAAACAGCCAGACACAAGAACAGTTTTTCCCCCAGGCCGTATCCCTCCTGAACAACACATAACACACCCAGGTACTGTACATCTGTAAATAACTCATCAAACCTTCATCTGTAAGGGGAAAATGGACAACCTACATATCAAAACAGAGAGAAGACAGATAAATGCCAAAGTGGAATATGTTCAGCAAAGTAAATGTATGTACGGAACGGAAATGAGTATTATGTTAATGAATGTATGACCACAAATATCATGTATATATGCTTACAAATATTTGCTTATATCATAACCAGTTGACCAGACCAAAATTTCTTTTACTTTTTGTATTATACTTTGTGGAAAAATATTTATGTATGTACCCATGAAGGAGTGTTGTTTGTTTGTTGTTGTGTTGAAATTCATAAAAATAAAGTAAAAAAAAAAAAAAAAACCTTCATCTGTACATAGGACACATGCACATTCACAGTTCTGTCTATGGACATTTTCTTTCTATATATTTTTATTTTTTATTACTATCATTATTCTTAATTATTGCCTATTCTCTTCATTATTAGTGTTCTTTATTACCTTAATTATATGTTGTCTCTGTTTACACTGTTGTCTATTTGTACTTTCTGTACTGGAAGCTCCTAACACCAAGACAAATTCCTTGTGTGTGCAAACACACTTGGCAATAAAGCTCTTCTGATTCTGATTCTGATTCTGAAAATGGCGCTACGGTGACACAGAGACAGAGAATTGTTGAATAAATGTCATTATTTTTTTTTCTTTGCGTACAAAAAGTATTTTCGTCACTTCATAAAATTCAGATTGAACCACTGATGTCAGATGGACTATTTTGACTATGTTTTTTTATACTTTTCTGTGTCTTGACAGTGTCGTTTATTTGGCAGTCAATAGGACAGTCACAAGCCTCCCGGTTTTCGTCCAAAATATCTTAAATTGTGTTCCGAGGACGAAAGAAGCTTTTATGGGTTTGGAACGACATGGGGGTAAGTGATTAATGACAAAACTTTCATTTTGGGGTGGAGTAACTCTTTAAAGACTTTTTGGTCATCATGAGAGGCCCAGAGCGTGAGGCATGGGCTTGGTTAGGGTTTATGGACCCAAAAATCAGAGCAAAGTCCAATTTTGGTTATGCACTGTCCTTCGACATCAACTGGCCGCCACTCTATGGTTCCCAAAAATTCTAAAAGGTCTGTATGACACTGTGTGAGGGTAGCATCAGCCAAAAATATATATATAAAAAAACTGTTATATCATCCCAAAGTTGGGCTAAAAGGCCCAGGGCTGTTCTTTCTAGGTTTGCACACTAAACTAATGGCAGGTTTTGAGTGTGGCAGATTGCATCATTCAAAAACGAATCTCAACATCTTTTTAGATGGAGAACATATTTTTTGAACCCTTCAAAAATTATATTTTGGCTCTCTGCATCACTGACACACATGATGGAGGCCTATTTACATCAGTTCAAGCCTTAATCGCGACGTTTTGGGAGTTTATCATCCTTCTTCAGGCGACCTCGAACACCAAACGACTGGAATTCTCTACATCAGTCACACCTATACTCTTTTCAAAGGGGTGTGGCTTTCCAACACACCCAAACGACATTCTCAGCACTGTGTGGTGCATCAGTAACGCATGGATACGCTGTTTCCGTTCAAATCAAAGCAGAAACAAACATACAATACATAGCCATGCTATGTTTTTCTTTGCGTACAAAAAGTATTCTCGTCACTTCATAAAATTCAGATTGAACCACTGATGTCAGATGGACTATTTTGATGATGTTTTTTTATACTTTTCTGTCTTGACAGTGTCATTTACTTGGCAGTCAATAGGACAATCACAACCCAGCTTACAGGGAACGTTCTCTAAAGGTTCTCTCAAAGTTATCAAAAAACATTCTTGCGGTAACGTTAGTAGAACGTTTTCTTAACGTTATCTGCCATTGATAAACGTTCTAAAAACGTTAGCATAAAAACTTTATAATTGCTTTGTTAGTGGAACGTTCTAAAAACATTATCATTAAAAACGTTATCATTGCGTTGTTAATGGAACGTTCTAAAAACGTTAGCATGAAAAACGTTATAATTGCATTGTTAGTGGAACGTTCTAAAAACTTTATCATTAAAAACGTTATCATTGCATTGTTAATATAATGTTCTAAAAACGTTAGCATGAAAAACGTTAGCATTGCATTGTTAGTGGAACATTCTAAAAACATTAGCATTAAAAACTTTATAATTGCATTGTTAGGGGAACGTTTATAAAATGGTAGCATTAAAAAGGTTATCATTGCGTTGTTAATGGAACATTCTAAAAACGTTAGCATGAAAAATGTTATCATTGCGTTGTTACAGTTTTTCTCGATTGCTAACACACTATAACTGATTAATTTGGCCCAATTTTCCAAACCATTCATACAGTTCTCGAAAGAAAGACACGTTTCTCAATTTTAACACATTCCACCTGCTTTCATGCATGCTCCAATTTGCTCAATGTTTTCTGCAAAACTCTACACAATAACAGCATCATTTTGCAAAGGTTTAACCATGTTAACATTTAGAAAACAAAAATACACAATATAACTACCTCAAGAATCACAAAATGAACACAAATAGCACACATTTATCCATGTTTGAACATTCAGCAAAACTGATGACACACAGGTCAGAATCTCAGGATGATATGAACAAGAGCACATGTGGTTATGTGTTTTGGAAAATGAATCCTGGTAATGGGAGACAGAGAAGAATAGGATGAGAAAAGAAAAATTAAGGGGATGAGGTCAAAGGTTATTTGTTCCTGATGAAATATAAAGCATAGTTGAGCATGTTCTTGTTCATGGAATGAGCATAAGGAAAGCTGCCTGCAGGCTCATCTACTTACACATTACCATTACAGTACATGCAGTACTTCAGATGAGAGAACTTTCACTATTCTTTGTACTGTAAATACTGTAGCACACACCCTCAAACTCGTAACTGTTGAATTGATTTGTAGCCAAGTACTTTTTACATGTATTTGTGCAGAACTGAGAGTCAACTGTCTAAGGGAGGCAGATAAAGTATTTTCTCAGAAGACTATGAAACTGTTATAGTACAACACATAAGGATATTACCAATGCTGTAATGCAGCTTGGCAGAGGATGTTGTATTTATTTATTTATTTATTGCTGTACAGAAACTGACAGGATATTCCAGTGTGTGTTTACTGTATATTCAGTTGTTTGGTTTTTGTATTTTTCTCTTCTAGTGATTTTCATCTACTGTAGGATCACTTTACAGTAGTGTAATGAAAGTAAACTTTTCTTAAAGTTTATTGCTTATTTTTACTGTATCTGCATCCCTCTATTTATGTTGCATACTGTAACAGACCATTGCGCTGAACGGTTCTCTTTGCATAACCGTTCCATTCCACGCCGATCCGAGCCGGCTGGTACAGTTCTCTTTGGAATGCAATTCAAATGCGTCAGTCATTGCCATGGTAACAAGTGTTTACATATGATATGAGGTGTAAATAACCACCGCGTTATGGAGGATGATCAGAAATTTCTTTAGATTTTATTACTAATTTGTGTTTACACTGTTCAAAATAGCGCTTAGCGCGCTACGGAGAAACTAGCAGCCAGGCAACAGACAAGTGACAGATCCTGAGTGGCGACGTCACGCACATGCACTCTACCAGCACGGCTCAGCACGGTTGTCTAACCATGCCGAGAATTCGAGGCCGAGAACGGTTTGTAATCGTGCCGCGCCGTACCAGGCTCAAGTGGATATACAACTGAAACCGTTCCTGACAGTTCTTAGAACCGTTCGGCCCGATAGTGGAAAAGTGGCTATTGACTAAAAAAAGGATTCCTTTTTCCCAAAAGGAGGTTTTTGTAACATTGTTTTGAATTGATCTCACTAGTGTTCTCTAGGCAGTGCAGTAGTGTGTGTATTTTACAGGTTTGTGTCATCTGAGGCCAAAGTTTTAGTCTAACAAAAGAGAACTTAGTTTTTGACTAAAATGTTTGAAATTTGCACAAACTGGTGTGTAGTTTTGAGATTGTGTTGAGAAAATGGTGAATTGTTTCATGAATTGTGTGTTAGCAATCGAGAAAAACTGTAACTGAGTCCTGGTGTCCACTACAGAAAACAAAGCATATGAATAAAATATCTTAAAAACAGTAAATAATAATAATAATAATAATAAACTATTTCATTAAAAATAAACTTTTTTATTTAAAAAAATAAAAAAAAATTTTTTCCCTATTTCTCAGGAGGAATTCTTGCAATCATTATTTGATCATCCTTACCCTATTCAAATTTATATACGTTTATAACGTGATAGGATGGGCGTGGTTTTGGAGAGTATGTGCGTATCAATCAAACACAGCGGGACTAACGGACGACTCATTCAGAGCGACAGAGGCTTTCAGGTAAGCTTAGTGAATTTTGTTGATTGTATGAAAAATACTTTAATCACAATGTTGATTAGCTTAGTTTTGCAGCAGTTACTATTGTTTTAATGAGGTTATGAGCAGTTTAACAGTGTTATTGAATTTTCTCGAAAACTGCTACCGCCATTTACAGAGCTGTTAGCTAAGGAATACAGTCGAAATTACGTTGATAGAAATTTTAACTAAGACAGGATTTTCCCCCTATACTATTTAGTTAACTCTTTTCATATATTAAAAATGTTTTTCGTTAGAGCACATTCTTGAGAGTCACCAAATCGGCTAAGGTTAGCTGACCGGAGGGATTGAAAGCATTTTTTCCTACAGCGGTAAAGTTAGTTTGTATGTTTGATATTCATTAGACATTCTCGGTTTCATACCATACTCTTTGCGTGTGTTATGTTTTTATATACGGTAACTTACTGAATCCATATTTTTGATATGTTTAATATACTACGTACTTACAGCCATTAAACTCTACCGTTTGAGATAAAAGCTACATCCACACGACCTACATCCCTATCCGATCTCTTTTTTCCCCTCGTCTCAAGAAATATCTGCGTAACTTGCACACTAAACCACGAAACCGACACAAAACGATGTAGTATACATGCCAGACCAGCATATGGCGCTGTAATTCTGCCACAGAGATACACTAAAAACGGAAAAGAAGACTTGGACTGTGCGCATAATAAATATTGCGCGCGGTATACAAACGAACATGGAACAATACATTTATTAATCTGTGTTAATGTTAGTTAATAAAAAGACAATTGTTCAGTGTTTGTTCATGTTGTTATTGCTGTTAACACGTGACGTAGCGTTGTCTGACTAGCGACAAGACGTGGGGCGATGACATCATTTCACAAAATATACTGATTGGCTGTACACACGAAAACGCAAGGGTGCAAGGGTCGTTTTCAGATTTATCCACTCTGGGACCCTGTTTAAAAAAATAGCGGTCTCACTCTCCCAAAATGCCGGATCCGTCTGGACGATATGCCAATACGATACAATTTTTTTTGTGTATAACGTTACAGCTAAACGTGTCTCTCTGTGGACGGGGCCAAAGGAATCTGTTATGAAATCAAGAGAAGGATTCAGTAGCGGATAATCAACCGTTTATTCCCAAACACAACAGAGTCACTGATGGCACCGGAGCTCGTGCACAGCGTGGATGGAACAGGGCGCAGGGACGCAATGGGCAGACAGATCCAACAGCAGATTCCTCCGAAGCCAGGGTAGAGACCGGAACACACCAGAAGACAGAAAGGACGCAGGACAGGAACACAGAGAAACTCTGACGATCTGACAAAGACACAGGTTAGCAGGTCTTAAATAGCTCCCAGTAATAAGCCCCAGCTGGCACTGATCAGCCCGTAATCACGAGCTCAGACACACCCACTCACCCAACACACACCACACAGACCAGCATGAATGAGACCGTGACTCCAGCAACCGTGACAGTACCCCTCCTCCTAAGAGCGCCCCCTGGCGCTCCCAGCCAACCCTTCCCTGTTGATTGTAATCATCAATAAGGGAGTGATCCAGAATGTCCCTGGCAGGAACCCAACTTCTCTCCTCCGGACCGTAACCTTCCCAGTCCACCAAGTACTGGAATCCGCGTCCCCTCCGCCTCGAGTCCAGAATACGATTGACCGAATATGTTGGTTCCCCGTCTACGAGACGCGGCGGTGGGGGAACCGGGGCAGGCGGATTAAGGGGTGAGCGAAAAACGGGCTTTATTTTAGAGACGTGAAACACGGGATGAATTCTCCTGTACACTGGAGGAAGTTTGAGGCGGACTGCCACCGGACTAAGAATCTTGGTGACAGGAAACAGGCCAATGAATTTGGGAGCAAGTTTATTACAGACGGAACGGAGCGGAATGTTCTTAGAAGAAAGCCACACTTTTTGACCAACGACGTATACGGGAGGCTTCAACCGGTGGCGATCGGCCTGAGCCATAGTGCGCGCTCCCACTCGAAGGAGAGTCTCACGGGCTCTTCTCCAAGTGCGGCGACACCTCTGGACGAAGGCGTGGGCTGAGGGAACCGCGACTTCGGTTTCCAGACTAGGAAAAATAGGTGGCTGGTAACCTAAACTACACTCAAAAGGCGAAAGACCCGTGGAGGACACTGGTAACGAGTTATGTGCGTACTCAACCCATGAGAGGTGCTGGCTCCAGGAAGCGGGATTCTGAGTGACCAAACATCGCAACACTCTCTCAAGATCCTGGTTGGCCCGTTCCGTTTGTCCGTTGCTCTGAGGATGAAACCCAGAGGACAGACTAACACTCGCCCCCAGTAAACGACAGAACTCTTTCCAAAATTTGGAAACGAATTGGGGTCCCCTATCGGAAACCACGTCCATCGGGAGGCCATGAATGCGAAAGACGTGATCAACGATAGTAACCGCTGTCTCCTTGGCAGACGGTAATTTGGGCAAGGGAATGAAATGAGCCGCCTTCGAGAACCGGTCCACTACGGTCAAAACGACCGTATTGCCCTGGGAGGGCAGTGACGAAATCGAGCGCGATGTAGGACCAGGGTCTCGAAGGGACCGACAGCGGTTGAAGTAACCCTTCCGGGGGTCGATTGGAAGTCTTACCACGAGCACAAACTGAACAGGCCAAAACAAACTCTCGGATGTCACGAGCCATGGAATTCCACCAGAATCGCTGTTTAACTAAAAAACTGGTACGATTCACTCCTGGATGACAAGCCATATTGGAGCAGTGACCCCACCGAATAACGTCGGACCTCAATCTCTCCGGCACAAATAACCGACTCGGTGGACACCCGGGCGGAGGCGTTACCCCTTCTAAGGCTGTGCGAACCTTCGATTCGACCTCCCATGTGAGTGTGGAGACCACCAGTCTCTCAGGTATAATACACTCGGGAGTGGACAGGCGCTCGGACTGATCAAAAATGCGAGATAACGCATCGGGTTTGATGTTCTTGGAACCCGGACGATAGGACAGCGAAAACTCAAAACGACCGAAAAACAGTGCCCACCGAGCCTGCCTGGAGTTAAGACGTTTAGCGGATCTGATATACTCAAGGTTTTTATGGTCAGTCCAGACAATAAAGGGTACCCCCGACCCCTCCAACCAATGACGCCACTCCTCCAATGCTAACTTGACTGCCAACAACTCTCTGTTACCAATGTCGTAGTTACGTTCAGCGGACGACAAACGATGAGAAAAAAATGCGCAAGGGTGCATCTTGTCGTCCGAGGAGGAGCGTTGGGAAAGAACCGCACCTACCCCCACCTCTGACGCATCGACCTCCACCACAAACTGACGTGTGGGATCAGGGGCAACGAGAATGGGAGCTGAAACAAAGCGGCTCTTGAGGTTGGTAAAAGCAGCCTCAGCTGCCTCAGACCACCTGAACGTCGTCTTGGTGGAGGTCAAGGCAGTCAGGGGAACGGCTAGTTGGCTGAAATTGCGAATGAAACGCCTGTAGAAATTGGCGAACCCCAGAAACCTCTGCAGGGCCTTACGGGAATCTGGGATTGGCCAGTCCACCACAGCCTTAACCTTGTCGGGATCCATGCGCATCCCCTCGGACGAGACGATGTAACCCAAAAATGGAACTGACTGTGCATGAAACTCGCATTTCTCCGCCTTGACAAAAAGCCCATTCTTGAGCAGCCTCTGGAGCACTCGCCTGACGTGCTGAACATGTTCCTGGAGAGAAGAAGAAAATATCAATATGTCATCCAGGTAGACATATATGAACTGATCTACCATGTCTCTCAGCACGTCATTGACGAGTGCTTGAAACACCGCGGGGGAGTTGGATAGCCCGAAGGGCATAACAAGATATTCAAAGTGCCCCCTGGGGGTGTTAAACGCGGTCTTCCACTCATCCCCCTCCCTAATGCGGACCAAATGATAAACGTTGCGCAAATCCAATTTACTGAAGATGGATGCTCCCTGCAACCGCTCGAAAGCTGAAGACATCAATGGCAAAGGATAAGTATTCTTTACCGTGATGTTGTTCAACCCTCGATAATCAATGTAAGGTCGCAGGGAACCATCCTTCTTTCCCACGAAAAAAAACCCTGCCCCAGCGGGAGAAGAGGAAGGACGGATGAGCCCGGCTGCTAGAGAATCAGAAATATATTTCTCCATGGCCTCCCTCTCTGGAACCGAAAGCGAGTACAACCTGCCCTTAGGCGGAGACGTACCTGGCACTAGATCTATGGCACAGTCATAGGGACGATGTGGAGGAAGAGAAGCAGCCCTGGACTTACTGAACACCTCCTTCAGGTCGAGATACTCCTCCGGCACGTTTGAAAGATTCACCACCTCATCCTGCAACGACACACAAGACACAGGAGAACAAGCAGACACAAGACAAGATGCATAACATCTCTCACTCCACTCGGAAACAGAATTCTGGCCCCAGTTGACCCTGGGGTTGTGCTGAACGAGCCAGGAGTGACCCAGTACCACCGGGGCCAGGGGTGAGTCAAAGACATAAAACGTCCCAGTCTCAGTGTGGTTGCCAGATGTGATGAAAGTGAGAGGTACTGTGGAATGGGTGATGTCAGAAAGTGACTGTCCATCAAGTGCACTGACCGGAATCCTGTGGTGGAGCATGGTAGTGGGGATCTGGAGTTGGTGAACCAGTCTGTGGTCTAAAAAACTCTCCTCCGCCCCCGAATCCAGCAGCGCTGAGCCGTCGTAACTCCCTGCCGCCCATTGCAGTCTTACCGGGAGGAGAGTGGTGTTGGAGGATTGGTTGAAGGCCACTCCACCCGACAGTAACCTCCGTTCTACTGCCGGGCTTGCCCTTTTACTGGACACTCCACCAGGAAGTGTCCTGGTGCCCCACAGTACATACACAATCCTCCTCTGCGTCGGCGTTCTCTCTCCTCCCGGGAAAGCCGAGCTCTACCGACCTGCATGGGTTCGTTGTCAGACCGATGGCTGACCGTGCCTCCAGACTTGACGGGGAAATCATCCTGGGTAGCCGTCACCCACTGACGATCTCGCTGGTCACGTTGCTGTAATCGTGAGTCCACCCGAAGCGCTAGCTCGATCAATCCATCCAAACTAGTGGGCAACTCTCCGCAGAATATCTCCCCCTGGATCTGATCAGCCAACCCATGCAGGAACATGTCCCACTGCGCCTCCTCGTTCCACTTGCACTCCGCCGCCAGGGTTCGGAACTCGATGGAAAGTCCGAGACAGATCTTTCACCCTGGCGGAGATCGGCCAGCCTGCGCACCGCCTCGCGCCCGACTACCGCGCGGTCGAAGACCCTCCTCATCTCATCGGATAGTGCGTGGAACGAGGACCAGCAGGGATGATGATTCTCCCACACCGCCTCTCCCCATAATGCTGCCCTGCCAGACAGCAGCGTGAGGACAAATGCCACTTTGGACTCCTCTGTGGCGAAGGTCTGCGGTTGCAAAGACAAGAACATTGAGCATTTGACCAAAAAGGCTCGACATAGATTGGGCTCACCCTTGTAGACTTCCGGTGCCGGCAGCCGCGGCTCGTGTTGAGTCCGGCTGCTCGGAGGCGCTGGGGGAATCGGCGGGGGGAGTGGCGCAGCGGGCATCCTCAGATGTTGAATTTGAGCGGTGAGCTCGGACACCTGCGCCACTAACGCTTGCACGGCTACCGTTTATTTAAACTGTTTATTCCCAAACACAACAGAGTCACTGATGGCACCGGAGCTCGTGCACAGCGTGGATGGAACAGGGCGCAGGGACGCAATGGGCAGACAGATCCAACAGCAGATTCCTCCGAAGCCAGGGTAGAGACCGGAACACACCAGAAGACAGAAAGGACGCAGGACAGGAACACAGAGAAACTCTGACGATCTGACAAAGACACACAGGTTAGCAGGTCTTAAATAGCTCCCAGTAATAAGCCCCAGCTGGCGCTGATCAGCCCGTAATCACGAGCTCAGACACACCCACTCACCCAACACACACCACACAGACCAGCATGAATGAGACCGTGACTCCAGCAACCGTGACAGAATCAAACCAACTAAAAAAAAATCCCTAAATATTATTCCCTATAATGCAAAAGGTTTGTTTTTTCTGATTATGCCTGTATTTTTTTTTATATGCGGTATTGAATCCATATTTTTATGTTTAATATACTGTACTTAAATTCATTTAACTCTGCCACCGTTTGAGATAAAGTTATCAAACCAACTGTAAAATTATCAGAATATTATTCCCGATAATGCACAAGGCTTTTTTTTCAGATTGTTCAAGTTTTCTGTTATGTCAATGCTTAACATTTCATCAGCAAATTAAATTTTCTAATTTACCACTTTTTCTCTTGTCTTTGTCAGTGGTATTTTCCCAAACATATATCCCTCATGGAGTCTGACCAGGACTGGGTATGCGCATCAATTGATATTCTGCACAAACACTTGAACACGGGCCAGAAATATAGCACATTTATAGCCTATAGGTTAACCCTAGAGGCTGGAATCCACATTAAAATAAATCCTCACCAGTCTACATCCAAGTCAGGTGCAGTTATAACCTATAAATTGAATGCTATTTGATGTTTTAAAATGATCTAACTGACCAACGCCGCTTCAATTCATTGATCATAGTTGTTCATCGAGATTAAACGGATGCCGCTGAAAAAAAAAAAAAAAAGTTTTAATGACTTGTTTATGCATTAAATAACTAAGATACAAAACTGGTTAAGTAAAATATTCTTAATATAATAGGCCTATTGTTCAAATATATAGACTGCGAAGACCTTTTGCATCTGCATAACAAAGTGAATTATTTTACTATGCAGTGATACGAAATTAAACCAAACAAGGTGTAATGAAAAAATAAATATTTAGACAAACAAAATAAAAAAAAATAACCCCACAGTATGCGCGCCGAACGCACAATCTGTCAGCACACAGACGAGAGGACACAGAGGTAAGTGCACAAACAGCAGGTTTATTAGACAATGGCGGGGAGTGAAGAGCAAGGCAGAGAGTCCAGGTGGGTAAGCAGATGATAACAGGTGACATGGGTCTTATCTGTAAGGTGATCCCTTTCCTTTCCTTCTAGGAGAACTGTGGAGATCTGGAGAACGAGGAAACGGTGGAGCACTGAAGCTGGGGAGAACAGGAAGATGATCACTGGAGACACTGGCAGGTAAGTATAGCAGGAGAGAGTCAGGTTAGTACACAATGACTGTTCATCTCGCAGTGCAAACTGTAAACCAGACAGTGATGGCTTCGGAGGAGTGCGTTGATATAGTGCTCTGATGAGTGGAGACAGGTGGCGGTGCTCAGTAATCAGGTGCTCCAGGTGATGGTGATCGTGACTGATGACTTTGATTCCCTGACATTATCTTGCACTCTGCATGCATGCAGCGCAGATAGCGACAAGAGTTATTTGAAACACATAAAATGTTTAAACAAGATAATATTGACAATGACATTTAAAATAGTTTTGGCGAGCTGAAAATGTGATTTCTAAAATGTTATTAGAATGAATGTATTTCTAAAATGTTATGATACGGTAAGCCTGACACAGCAGTAGACCTTATCAGTCATCAGCAACGAGGCAAAAATGCAAGTGGTGGCGGGGGCGCCTCCCTGACATGCTTGAGCATTAATTATTTTCCACACAAACACTTGAATATGAATAATAGCCTAGAGCACATTTATATTAACGCTAGAGTGTGGGATCCGCATTAAAATAAATCCTCACCAGTCTACATCCGAGACAGATGCAGTTTTAACCTGCAAATTGAAGGCTATTTGATGTTTTAAAATGATCTAATGGGCAATGCTGCTCCGAATCATTGATCATTGTTGTTGATCAAGATTAAACAGATGTCGCAGTCATAAACTTGTTTTGACGAGTCTCATAAACTTATTTTAATAAATCGCTTATGCATTAAATGACACAGATACAGAACAGATTAAGTAAAATATGTTATATATATATATATATATTATATGTAGGCTATTGTACAAATAGTAAAAAAAAAAAAGTTATAGACTGCGAATAAGATTGCAGTTTCACATTTTGCATACGCATAGCATAGTGAATTATTTTTAACATGCAATAATACAAAATAAAACCAAGCAATATTTGTAATGAAGAAAAAATCTTTTTAGACAAATAAGAAAGAATGATGTAAACCCACAGCACATCTCTTGCGTGTCACACTCAGCAGCATGCACGCGCCGAACACGCAAAATCTTGCTCTCTGCATGAATGCAGCGCAGATACCTCGAGACAAGTTATTTGAAACACACTGAATGTTTAAATAAGATAATATTGACAATGAACATTATATGACATTTGAAAAAGTTTTGACGATTTGTCCTTCAGTCCGCCTGTGCATTTCTGGCCCGCACAGTCTTAGGCTCAATATCCGCGATGTTCTCGTTGAGAATGCAATTTCTTACATGTTAGAATAAATTAATTTCTAAAATGTTATGATATGGAAAGCATGAAACAGATCCCAGCAGTATAAACATACACAGCCTATCAGTCATCAGCAACGAGGTAGTGCCAGTGTGAATATGATTTAATATGTAACGTCCATAACGGTCACGTCCGTAACCCATTTTTATAGTGGATAAGAGCAAAGAATGGAAATGAACTGTTGATCATAATTAGCATGGCCATAAGTTAGCTTTGTACAGAAAGTTTCAAGTTAATTGCATTAATAATTACTGTAAGATATAAACTTAATCTTTAAAATGTTATGGACGTGACACAGCGCTGAAGCATCCAGACCTCATAAATCTAGCCCTTATAAATCCAAAAATCATCGCTGTTTGGACAAAGTGAGTTTATTTACTTTTCAGACAGGCCTCCATCTTTCTACAAAATACTTACTGTTGACATAAATTAGAAAATAGGGAAGTCTTTGATCTCTCATTTGAAAACATGAAATACAGTCGAATGAAAATGTAATTTTACTTTAGGTGCACCCCTCATATGTGGTGGATAAACAGCGATTTCCTTCACATTTCTATTAAAGCACGTTAATGCAGTAAAATACAGACCTAAATGCACAAGTTAAACAGGGTTTTATTCTTTTGGTAAAAACTTTATTTTTTCATGGTAATGATGACTTTTGCATGGAATTGCCCTATAGTATATATGAATAATTGTTATTATCATAAATATTAAATGTTGCTTTTTATTTTACAGGACAATATTATTACAATCAAGAAATCCAAATGTTTGTCAATAGGCACTTTTGCACCGGAGGAACCTTTTCATAG
Organism: Schizothorax lantsangensis; assembly: GCA_027422415.1. Classification (NCBI taxonomy): domain Eukaryota; kingdom Metazoa; phylum Chordata; class Actinopteri; order Cypriniformes; family Cyprinidae; genus Schizothorax; species Schizothorax lantsangensis. The sequence goes on from JAPDDO010000384.1 coordinate 30,693, forward strand.
TTCCTAGAACTATTGCCGGAAGTTCCCACTTTTTAGCTTGAATAATGTTCTTATAACCAAAAAAATAACGTTAATACGTCTCAAAAAAAAGAACCTTCAACAATAATGTTTTTATAATTTAATGGGAACGTTAGGGAAATGTTCTTAGAATATTAATATAATAGGGATGGAACATTCTAAAAATGCTTTAAATAAAGTTCTTAGAACATTAATATAACAAGAGACTGGAACGTTCTAAAAACGTTTTTAATAATGTTCTTGTAACCAAACAAGAACATTAATACAACGTCTAAAAACTGGACGTCTTGAATGTTCTAAGAACATTCAAACAATGGTTTTTTATAACTTACTGGGAACGTTAGGAAAACGTTCTTAGAACATTAATATAATGGGAAATGGAATGTTTTAATAACGTTCTAAGAACATTAATATAACAAGAGACTGAAATGTTCTAAAAACGTTTTGAATAACGTTCTTAAAACCAAACAAGAACGTTAATACAACGTCTAAAAAACTGGACGTTTTGAACGTTCTAAGAACATTCAAACATAACGTTTTTATAACTTAATGGGAACGTTAGGAAAACGTTCTTAGAACATTAATATAATGGGGAATGGAACGTTTTAATAACGTTTTAAATAACGTTCTTAGAACATTAATATAACAACAAAAAAAACTGAAACGTTCTAAAAACGTTTTGAATAACGTACTTATAACCAAACAAGAACGTTAATACAACGTCTAAAAAACTGGACGTTTTGAACGTTCTAAGAACATTCAAACATAACGTTTTTATAACTTAATGGGAACGTTACGGGAACGTTTTTATAACGTAAAATTGTTAGCTGGGAAGCCTCCCGGTTTTCATCCAAAATATCTTGAATAGTGTTCCGAGGATGAAAGAAGCTTTTATGGGTTTGGAACGACATGGGGGTAAGTGATTAATGACAAAACTTTCATTTTGGGGTGGAGTAACTCTTTAAAGACTTTTTGGTCATCATGAGAGGCCCAGAGCGTGAGGCATGGGCTTGGTTAGGGTTTATGGACCCAAAAATCAGAGCAAAGTCCAATTTTGGTTATGCACTGTCCTTCGACATCAACTGGCCGCCACTCTATGGTTCCCAAAAATTCTAAAAGGTCTGTACGACACTGTGTGAGGGTAGCATCAGCCAAAAATATATATATAAAAAAACTGTTATATCATCCCAAAGTTGGGCTAAAAGGCCCAGGGCTGTTCTTTCTAGGTTTGCACACTAAACTAATGGCAGGTTTTGAGTGTGGCAGATTGCATCATTCAAAAACGAATCTCAACATCTTTTTAGATGGAGAACATATTTTTTGAACCCTTCAAAAATTATATTTTGGCTCTCTGCATCACTGACACACATGATGGAGGCCTATTTACATCAGTTCAAGCCTTAATCGTGACGTTTTGGAGTTTATCATCCTTCTTCAGGCGACCTCGAACACCAAACGACTGGAATTCTCTACATCAGTCACACCTATACTCTTTTCAAAGGGGTGTGGCTTTCCAACACACCCAAACGACATTCTCAACACTATGTGGTGCATCAGTAACGCATGGATACGCTGTTTCCGTTCAAATCAAAGCAGAAACAAACATACAATACATAGCCATGCGTTACTGATGACAGAGAATAGCGTATGCACTTTGCGTCCATCGGATGCTTTCCAAAATCCTGAGAGGATTATCGGTGCCCCTCTGCCCAGCCTCCAAGAACTTTACACCTCCAGAGTGAGGAAAAGGGCTAAGAAAGTCACTCTGGACCCTTCACACCCAGCTCACTCTCTCTTTGAACTGTTGCCCTCTGGCCGGCGCTACAGATCACTGAGCACAAAAACAGCCAGACACAAGAACAGTTTTTCCCCCAGGCCGTATCCCTCCTGAACAACACATAACACACCCAGGTACTGTACATCTGTAAATAACTCATCAAACCTTCATCTGTACATAGGACACATGCACATTCACAGTTCTGTCTATGGACATTTTCTTTCTGTATATTTTTATTTTTTATTACTATCATTATTCTTATTTATTGCCTATTCTCTTCATTATTAGTGTTCTTTATTACCTTAATTATATGTTGTCTCTGTTTACACTGTTGTCTATTTGTACTTTCTGTACTGGAAGCTCCTAACACCAAGACAAATTCCTTGTGTGTGCAAACACACTTGGCAATAAAGCTCTTCTGATTCTGATTCTGAAAATGGTGCTACGGTGACACAGAGACAGAGAATTGTTGAATAAATGTCATTATTTTTTTTTCTTTGCGTACAAAAAGTATTCTCGTCACTTCATAAAATTCAGATTGAACCACTGATGTCAGATGGACTATTTTGATGATGTTTTTTTATACTTTTCTGTGTCTTGACAGTGTCATTTACTTGGCAGTCAATAGGACAATCACAAGCCAGCTAACAGGGAACGTTCTCGTAACTTTGGCTAACGTTCTCTAAAGGTTCTCTCAAAGTTATCAAAAAACATTCTTGCGGTAACGTTAGTAGAACGTTTTCTTAACGTTATCTGCCATTGATAAACGTTCTAAAAACGTTAGCATAAAAACTTTATAATTGCTTTGTTAGTGGAACGTTCTAAAAATGTTATCATTGCGTTGTTAATGGAACGTTCTAAAAACGTTAGCATGAAAAACTTTATAATTGCATTGTTAGTGGAACGTTCTAAAAATTTTATCATTAAAAACGTTATCATTGCATTGTTAATATAATGTTCTAAAAACGTTAGCATGAAAAACGTTAGCATTGCATTGTTAATGGAACGTTCTAAAAACGTTAGCATGAAAAACGTTAGCATTGCATTGTTAGTGGAACGTTCTAAAAATTTTATCATTAAAAACGTTATCATTGCATTGTTAATATAATGTTCTAAAAACGTTAGCATGAAAAACGTTAGCATTGCATTGTTAATGGAACATTCTAAAACGTTAGCATGAAAAACTTTATAATTGCATTGTTAGGGGAACGTTTATAAAATGGTAGCATTAAAAAGGTTATCATTGCGTTGTTAATGGAACATTCTAAAAACGTTAGCATGAAAAATGTTATCATTGCGTTGTTACAGTTTTTCTCGATTGCTAACACACTATAACTGATTCATTTGGCCCAATTTTCCAAACCATTCATACAGTTCTCGAAAGAAAGACACGTTTCTCAATTTTAACACATTCCACCTGCTTTCACGCATGCTCCAATTTGCTCAATGTTTTCTGCAAAACTCTACACAATAACAGCATCATTTTGCAAAGGTTTAACCATGTTAACATTTAGAAAACAAAAATACACAATATAACTACCTCAAGAATCACAAAATGAACACAAATAGCACACATTTATCCATGTTTGAACATTCAGCAAAACTGATGACACACAGGTCAGAATCTCAGGATGATATGAACAAGAGCACATGTGGTTGTGTTTTGGAAAATGAATCCTGGTAATGGGAGACAGAGAAGAATAGGATGAGAAAAGAAAAATTAAGGGGATGAGGTCAAAGGTTATTTGTTCCTGATGAAATATAAAGCATAGTTGAGCATGTTCTTGTGCATGGAATGAGCATAAGGAAAGCTGCCTGCAGGCTCATCTACTTACACATTACCATTACAGTACATGCAGTACTTCAGATGAGAGAACTTTCACTATTCTTTGTACTGTAAATACTGTAGCACACACCCTCAAACTCGTAACTGTTGAATTGATTTGTAGCCAAGTACTTTTTACATGTATTTGTGCAGAACTGAGAGTCAACTGTCTAAGGGAGGCAGATAAAGTATTTTCTCAGAAGACTATGAAACTGTAAGGATATTACCAATACTGTAATGCAGCTTGGCAGAGGATGTTGTATTTATTTATTTATTTATTGCTGTACAGAAACTGACAGGATATTCCAGTGTGTGTTTACTGTATATTCAGTTGTTTGGTTTTTGTATTTTTCTCTTCTAGTGATTTTCATCTACTGTAGGATCACTTTACAGTAGTGTAATGAAAGTAAACTTTTCTTAAAGTTTATTGCTGATTTTTACTGTATCTGCACCCCTCTATTTATGTTGCATACTGTAACAGACTTTAGCCGCTTTTCCACCATTGCGCTGAACGGTTCTCTTTGCATAACCGTTCCATTCCGCGCCGATCCGAGCCGGCTGGTACAGTTCTCTTTGGAATGCAATTGAAATGCGTCAGTCATTGCCATGGTAACAAGTGTTTACATATGATATGAGGTGTAAATAACCACCGCGTTATGGAGGATGATCAGAAATTTCTTTAGATTTTATTACTAATTTGTGTTTACTGTTCAAAATAGCGCTTAGCGCGCTACGGAGAAACTAGCAGCCAGGCAACAGACAAGTGACAGATCCTGAGTGGCGACGTCACGCACATGCACTCTACCAGCACGGCTCAGCACGGTTGTCTAACCATGCCGAGAATTCGGGGCCGAGAACGGTTTGTAATCGTGCCGCGCCGTACCAGGCTCAAGTGGAAATACAACTGAAACCGTTCCTGACAGTTCTTAGAACCGTTCGGCCCGATAGTGGAAAAGTGGCTATTGACTAAAAAAAGGATTCCTTTTTCCCAAAAGGAGGTTTTTGTAACATTGTTTTGAATTGATCTCACTAGTGTTCTCTAGGCAGTGCAGTAGTGTGTGTATTTTACAGGTTTGTGTGTCATCTGAGGCCAAAGTTTTAGTTTAACAAAAGAGAACACGTTTTTGACTAAAATGTTTGAAATTTGCACAAACTGGTGTGTAGTTTTGAGATTGTGTTGAGAAAATGGTGAACTGTTTCATGAATTGTGTTAGCAATCGAGTCCTGGTGTCCACTACAGAAAACAAAGCATATGAATAAAATATCTTAAAAACAGTAAATAATAATAATAATAAACTATTTCATTAAAAATAAACTTTTCACAAAAAAAAAAATTCCCTAGTTCTCAGGAGGAATTCTTGCAATCATTATTTGATCATCCTTACCCTATTCAAATTTATATACATTTATAACGTGAGAGTATGTGCGTATCAATCAAACACAGCGGGACTAACGGACGACTCATTCAGAGCGACAGAGGCTTTCAGGTAAACTTAGTGAATTTTGTTGATTGTATGAAAAATACTTTAATCACAATGTTGATTAGCTTAGTTTTGCAGCAGTTACTATTGTTTTAATGAGGTTATGAGCAGTTTAACAGTGTTATTGAATTTTCTCGAAAACAGTCGAAATTACGTTGATAGAAATTTTAGTTAACTCTTTTCATATATTAAAAATGTTTTTCGTTAGAGCACGTTCTTGAGAGTCACCAAATCGGCTAAGGTTAGCTGACTGGAGGGATTGAAAGCCCGCGCATTTTTTCCTACAGCGGTAAAGTTAGTTTGACGTTTGATATTCATTACACATTCTCGGTTTCATACCATACTCTTTGCGTGTGTTATGTTTTTTATATACGGTAACTTACTGAATCCATATTTTTGATATGTTTAATATACTACGTACTTACAGCCATTAAACTCTACCGTTTGAGATAAAAGCTACATCCACACGACCTACATCTCTATCCGATCTCTTTTTTCCCCTCGTCTCAAGAAATATCTGCGTAACTTGCACACTAAACCACGAAACCCGACACAAAACGATGTAGTATACATGCCAGACCAGCATGTGGCGCTGTAATTCTGCCACAGAGATACACTAAAAACGGAAAAGAAGACTTGGACTGTGCGCATAATAAATCTTGCGCGCGGTATACAAACGAACATGGAACAATACATTTATTAATCTGTGTTAATGTTAGTTAATAAAAAGACAATCGTTCAGTGTTTGTTTATGTTGTTATTGCTGTTAACATGTGACGTAGCGTTGTCTGACTAGCGACAAGACGTGGGGCGATGACATCATTTCACAAAATATACTGATTGGCTGTACACACGAAAACGCAAGGGTGTCGTTTTCAGATTTATCCACTCTGGGACCCTGTTTAAAAAAATAGCGGTCTCACTCTCCCAAAATGCCAGATCCGTCTGGACGATATGCCAATACGATACAAATTTGTTTTGTGTATAACGTTACAGCTAAACGTGTCTCTCTGTGGACGGGGCCAAAGGAATCAAACCAGCTGTAAAAAAAATCCCTAAATATTCCCTATAATGCAAAAGGTTTGTTTCTTCTGATTATGCCTGTATTTTTTTTTTATATGCGGTACTGAATCCATATTTTTATGTTTAATATACTGTACTTAAATTAATTTAACTCTGCCACCGTTTGAGATAAAGTTATCAAACCAACTGTAAAATTATCAGAATATTATTCCCGATAATGCACAAGGCTTTTTTTTTCAGATTGTTTAAGTTTTCTGTTATGTCAATGCTTAACATTTCATCAGCAAATTAAATTATTTTCTAATTTACCACTTTTTCTCTTGTCTTTGTCAGTGGTATTTTCCCAAAAATATATCCCTCATGGAGTCTGACCAGGACTGGGTATGCGCATCAATTGATACTCTGCACAAACACTTGAACACGGGCCAGAAATATAGCACATTTATAGCCTATAGGTTAACCCTAGAGGTTGGAATCCACATTAAAATAAATCCTCACCAGTCTACATCCAAGTCAGGTGCAGTTATAACCTATAAATTGAATGCTATTTGATGTTTTAAAATGATCTAACTGACCAACGCCGCTTCAATTCATTGATCATAGTTGTTCATCGAGATTAAACGGATGCCGCTGAAAAAGAAAAAAAAAAAAAAGTTTTAATGACTTGTTTATGCATTAAATAACTAAGATACAAAACAGGTTAAGTAAAATATTCTTAATATAATAGGCCTATTGTTCAAATATATAGACTGCGAAGACCTTTTGCATCTGCATAACAAAGTGAATTATTTTACTATGCAGTGATACGAAATTAAACCAAACAAGATGTGTAATGAAAAAATAAATATTTAGACAAACAAAATAAAAAAAAATAACCCCACAGTATGCGCGCCGAACGCACAATCTGTCAGCACACAGACGAGAGGACACAGAGGTAAGTGCACAAACAGCAGGTTTATTAGACAATGGCGGGGAGTGAAGAGCAAGGCAGAGAGTCCAGGTGGGTAAGCAGATGATAACAGGTGACATGGGTCTTATCTGTAAGGTGATCCCTTTCCTTTCCTTCTAGGAGAACTGTGGAGATCTGGAGAACGAGGAAACGGTGGAGCACTGGAGCTGGGGAGAACAGGAAGATGATCACTGGAGACACTGGTAGGTAAGTATAGCAGGAGAGAGTCAGGTTAGTACACAATGACTGTTCATCTCGCAGTGCAAACCGTAAACCAGACAGTGATGGCTTCGGAGGAGTGCGTTGATATAGTGCTCTGATGAGTGGAGACAGGTGGCGGTGCTCAGTAATCAGGTGCTCCAGGTGATGGTGATCGTGACTGATGACTTTGATTCCCTGACATTATCTTGCACTCTGCATGCATGCAGCGCAGATAGCGACAAGAGTTATTTGAAACAAGATAATATTGACAATGACATTTAAAATAGTTTTGGCGAGCTGAAAATGCGATTTCTAAAATGTTATTAGAATGAATGTATTTCAAAAATGTTATGATACGGTAAGCCTGACACAGCAGTAGACCTTATCAGTCATCAGCAACGAGGCAAAAATGCAAGTGGTGGCGGGGGCGCCTCCCTGACATGCTTGAGCATTAATTATTTTCCGCACAAACACTTGAATGTGAATAATAGCCTAGAGCACATTTATATTAACGCTAGAGTGTGGGATCCGCATTAAAATAAATCCTCACCAGTCTACATCCGAGACAGATGCAGTTATAACCTGCAAATTGAAAGCTATTTGATGTTTTAAAATGATCTAATGGGCAATGCTGCTCCGAATCATTGATCATTGTTGTTGATCAAGATTAAACAGATGTCGCAGTCATAAACTTGTTTTGACGAGTCTCATAAACTTATTTTAATAAATCGCTTATGCATTAAATGACACAGATACAGAACAGATTAAGTAAAATATGTTATATATATATATTATATGTAGGCTATTGTACAAATAGTAAAAAAAGAAAGTTATAGACTGCGAATAAGATTGCAGTTTCACATTTTGCATACGCATAGCATAGTGAATTATTTTTAACATGCAATGATACAAAATAAAACCAAGCAATATTTGTAATGAAGAAAAAATCTTTTTAGACAAATAAGAAAGAATGATGTAAACCCACAGCACATCTCTTGCGTGTCACACTCAGCAGCATGCACGCGCCGAACACGCAAAATCTTGCTCTCTGCATGAATGCAGCGCAGATACCTCGAGACAAGTTATTTGAAACGCACTGAATGTTTAAATAAGATAATATTTACAATGAACATTATATGACATTTGAAAAAGTTTTGACAATTTGTCCTTCAGTCCGCCTGTGCATTTCTGGCCCGCACAGTCTTAGGCTCAATATCCGCGATGTTCTCGTTGAGAATGCAATTTCTTACATTTTAGAATAAATTAATTTCTAAAATGTTATGATATGGAAAGCATGAAACAGATCCCAGCAGTATAAACATACACAGCCTATCAGTCATCAGCAACGAGGTAGTGCCAGTGTGAATATGATTTAATATGTAACGTCCATAACGGTCATTGACATTTGACATTTATGCATTTAGCAGACGCTTTTATCCAAAGCGACTTACAGTGCATTCAGGCTATACATGTTTTATCAGTATGTGTGTTCCCTGGGAATCGAACCCACAACCTTTTGCGCTGCTAACGCAATGCTCTACCACTGAGCCACAGGAACCTCACCTAAATGGGTTACGGTCACGTCCGTAACCCATTTTTATGGTGGATAAGAGCAAAGAATGGAAATTAACTGTTGATCATAATTAGCATGGCCATAAGTTAGCTTTGTACAGAAAGTTTCAAGTTAATTGCATTAATAATTACTGTAAGATATAAACTTAATCTTTAAAATGTTATGGACGTAACACAGCGCTGAAGCGTCCAGACCTCATAAATCTAGCCCTTATAAATCCAAAAATCATCGATGTTTGGACAAAGTGAGTTTATTTACTTTTCAGACAGGCCTCCATCTTTCTACAAAATACTTACTGTTGACATAAATTAGAAAATAGGGAAGTCTTTGATCTCTCATTTGAAAACATGAAATACAGTAGAATGAAAATGTAATTTTACTTTAGGTGCACCCCTCATATGTGGTGGATAAACAGCGATTTCCTTCACATTTCTATTAAAGCACGTTAATGCAGTAAAATACTAAAACTAAATGCACAAGTTAAACAGGGTTTTATTCTTTTGGTAAAAACTTATTTTTTCATGGTAATGATGACTTTTGCATGGAATTGCCCTATAGTATATATGAATAATTGTTATTATCATAAATATTAAATGTTGCTTTTTATTTTACAGGACAATATTATTACAATCAAGAAATCCAAATGTTTGTCAATAGGCGCTTTTGCACCGGAGGAACCTTTTCATAGTTCCTAGAACTATTGCCGGAAGTTCCCACTTTTTAGCTTGTTCAGACCGCAGGGGGAAATTGGTTCTCCAGGAATGACCCTGCTGGCTAGTTCCTAGAACTTCACGGTGCATTTTTGCATGAACTGTCCTTTAAGTGCAGTGCACTTTAAAATGATTTTTCATTTCCCAATTATTTTGATGCAGTAATACGTAATTAGTGGTACTAATTTAATACAAATATTAACTAAAACAAAAACACCTATGCATAACTCATAGGTGACTAATCATTAATTGATCATGCAGAAGCATTAAAAAAAATACACAACTTTGGCTATACAATTTTTTTTTTATAACTTCTGCATGAGCAAGTACAGCATTCCAGTGATTTTAAACAAAATCTCACCACACTTAAATATAACACTGTTGTCTTTTTGTCCTTCCAGTATCTCCCGACTTCCTCTGAAGCTTCAGTCCACTCTGATGTCCCACTGATTGAAGCTGACATGGAGATGTCAAAGTGACATCATTAAAAACAGTTGTCATTTATAATATATCTCTGTATCTCTAAATCTTTCTTCTTAATTTTTTGTTTATGTTTTAGATTTTAGTGTTTATGCTGCTTTCATATGGACATTTTGCCATGTGTATGTTTCATGAATGTTCTTTCTAGATCTAAATATTTTCTATAAATTCAAAAAAGTCAATTTAAAAGTCTTAAAGTTCTTAATTGTTTCTGATTGTTTTGTTTTTCATGTTTTCAGGTGTTTTCATATTGATCTGAACTGAAAATACTGTACGAACTGCAAGTTAATTATAATATGAACTGAATATAACTACAATAGAACATAAAGTATACATTTAATTGATTCTTTGTATATGTCATTGATTTTTGTTCACAATGATGTGATATCCATACTTGTTGCACATTTGTGACCCTGGACCACAAAACCAGTCATAAGGGTAAATTTTTCAAAAATAGAGATTTATACATCATCTGAAAGCTTAATAAATAAGCTTTATATTGATGCATGGTTTGTTAGGATAGAACAATATTTGGCCGAGATACAACTGTTTGAAGATCTGAAATCTGAGGGTGCAAAAAAATCCTAATATTGAGAAAATATTGAGAAAGTGAAGTCCTTAATAATGCATATTACTCATCAAATATTAAGTTTTGATATTTAAGGTAGGCAATTTACAAAATATCTTAATGGAACATGATCTTTAATTAATATCCTAATGATTTTTGGCATAAAAGAAAAATGTATAATTTTCACCCATACAATGTATTGGCTATTGCTACAAATATACCCGTGCTACTTATGATTTGTTTTGTGATCCAGGGTCACATTTTATTTTAATCTAATTGATCATTTCAATGTTCCAGTCTTGACTCAACTTTCTTTAAAAGAACTGGAAAAGTAGTATTTTTAATTTAAAAATAACTTGACCGTAATAGTCTAGCTTTCCATTTTAGCATTTCTAGATTGTATTTTTATAGACCAATATAATTACAATAACATTTGCATAACCATACAAAAACATTGAGAATGTTTAAGTGAAAGGAATGTTGTTTTTAAAAATGTTTTTATAATCTTAGAAATACATTGAGAGTGTTTATATAATGAGTTAATTGAATGTTCTAATAATGTTTTGAATAATGTTCTTATAACCAAAAAAATAACGTTACTACGTCTCAAAAAAAAGAACCTTCAACAATAATGTTTGTATAATTTAATGGGAACGTTAGGGAAATGTTCTTAGAATATTAATATAATAGGGATGGAACATTCTAAAAATGTTTTAAATAAAGTTCTTAGAACATTAATATAACAAGAGACTGGAACGTTCTAAAAACGTTTTTAATAACGTTCTTAAAACCAAACAAGAACGTTAATACAACGTCTAAAAAACTGGATGTTTTGAACGTTCTAAGAACATTCAAACATAACGTTTTTATAACTTAATGGGAACGTTAGGAAAACGTTCTTAGAACATTAATATAATGGGGAATGGAACGTTTTAATAACGTTTTAAATAACGTTCTTAGAACATTAATATAATAACAACAAAAAAAACTGAAACGTTCTAAAAACGTTTTTAATAACGTTCTTAAAACCAAACAAGAACGTTAATACAACGTCTAAAAAACTGGACGTTTTGAACGTTCTAAGAACATTCAAACATAACGTTTTTATAACTTAATGGGAACGTTAGGAAAACGTTCTTAGAACATTAATATAATGGGGAATGGAACGTTTTAATAACGTTTTAAATAACGTTCTTAGAACATTAATATAATAACAACAAAAAAAACTGAAACGTTCTAAAAACGTTTTGAATAACGTTCTTATAACCAAACAAGAACGTTAATACAACGTCTAAAAAACTGGATGTTTTGAACGTTCTAAGAACATTCAAACATAACGTTTTTATAACTTAATGGGAACGTTAGAAAAACGTTCTTAGAACATTAATATAATGGGGAATGGAACGTTTTAATAACGTTTTAAATAACGTTCTTAGAACATTAATATAACAACAACAAAAAAAACTGAAACGTTCTAAAAACGTTTTGAATAACGTTCTTATAACCAAACAAGAACGTTAATACAACGTCTAAAAAACTGGATGTTTTGAACGTTCTAAGAACATTCAAACATAACGTTTTTATAACTTAATGGGAACGTTAGAAAAACGTTCTTAGAACATTAATATAATGGGGAATGGAACGTTTTAATAACGTTTTAAATAACGTTCTTAGAACATTAATATAACAACAACAAAAAAAACTGAAACGTTCTAAATACGTTTTGAATAACGTTCTTATAACCAAACAAGAACGTTAATACAACGTCTAAAAAACTGGATGTTTTGAACGTTCTAAGAACATTCAAACATAACGTTTTTATAACTTAATGGGAACGTTAAAAAACGTTCTTAGAACAAATATAATGGGGAATGGAACGTTTTTAAATAACGTTCTTAGAACGAAACGTTCTAAAAACGTTTTGAATAACGTTCTTATAACCAAACAAGAACGTTAATACAACGTCTAAAAAACTGGGTTTTGAACGTTCTAAGAACATTCAAACATAACGGAACGTTTTAATAATATAATGGGGAATGGAACGTTTTAAATAACGTTCTTAGAACATTAATATAATAACAACAAAAAAAACTGAAACGTTCTAAAAACGTTTTGAATAACGTTCTTATAACCAAACAAGAACGTTAATACAACGTCTAAAAAACTGGACGTTTTGAACGTTCTAAGAACATTCAAACATAACGTTTTTATAACTTAATGGGAACGTTAGGAAAACGTTCTTAGAACATTAATATAATGGGGAATGGAACGTTTTAATAACGTTTTAAATAACGTTCTTAGAACATTAATATAATAACAACAAAAAAAACTGAAACGTTCTAAAAACGTTTTGAATAACGTTCTTATAACCAAACAAGAACGTTAATACAACGTCTAAAAAACTGGATGTTTTGAACGTTCTAAGAACATTCAAACATAACGTTTTTATAACTTAATGGGAACGTTAGGAAAACGTTCTTAGAACATTAATATAATGGGGAATGGAACGTTTTAATAACGTTTTAAATAACGTTCTTAGAACATTAATATAACAACAACAAAAAAAACTGAAACGTTCTAAAAACGTTTTGAATAACGTTCTTATAACCAAACAAGAACGTTAATACAACGTCTAAAAAACTGGATGTTTTGAACGTTCTAAGAACATTCAAACATAACGTTTTTATAACTTAATGGGAACGTTAGGAAAACGTTCTTAGAACATTAATATAATGGGGAATGGAACGTTTTAATAACGTTTTAAATAACGTTCTTAGAACATTAATATAACAACAACAAAAAAAACTGAAACGTTCTAAAAACGTTTTGAATAACGTTCTTATAACCAAACAAGAACGTTAATACAACGTCTAAAAAACTGGATGTTTTGAACGTTCTAAGAACATTCAAACATAACGTTTTTATAACTTAATGGGAACGTTAGGAAAACGTTCTTAGAACATTAATATAATGGGGAATGGAACGTTTTAATAACGTTTTAAATAACGTTCTTAGAACATTAATATAACAACAACAAAAAAAACTGAAACGTTCTAAAAACGTTTTGAATAACGTTCTTATAACCAAACAAGAACGTTAATACAACGTCTAAAAAACTGGATGTTTTGAACGTTCTAAGAACATTCAAACATAACGTTTTTATAACTTAATGGGAACGTTACGGGAACGTTTTTATAACGTAAAATTGTTAGATGGGAAGCCTCCCGGTTTTCATCCAAAATATCTTAAATTGTGTTCCGAGGATGAAAGAAGCTTTTATGGGTTTGGAACGACATGGGGGTAAGTGATTAATGACAAAACTTTCATTTTGGGGTGGAGTAACCCTTTAAAGACTTTTTTGTCATCATAAGAGAGGCCCAGAGCGTGAGGCACGGGCTTGGTTAGGGTTTATGGACCCAAAAATCATAGCAAAGTCCAATTTTGGTAATGCACTGTCCTTCGACATCAACTGGCCGCCACTCTATGGTTCCCAAAACTCTAAAAGGTCTGTACGACACTGTGTGAGGCTAGCATCAGCCAAAAATATATATACGAAAAACTGTTGTTATATCATCCCAAAGTTGGGCTAAAAGGCCCAGGGCTGTTCTTTCTAGGTTTGCACACTAAACTAATGGCAGGTTTTGAGTGTGGTGGATTGCATCATTCAAAAACGAATCTCAACATCTTTTTAGATGGAGAACATATTTTTTGAACCCTTTAAAAATTATATTTTGGCTCTCTGCATCACTGACACACATGATGGAGGCCTATTTACATCAGTTCAAGCCTTAATCGCGACGTTTTGGGAGTTTATCATCCTTCTTCAGGCGACCTCGAACACCAAACGACTGGAATTCTCTACATCAGTCACACCTATACTCTTTTCAAAGGGGTGTGGCTTTCCAACACACCCAAACGACATTCTCAACACTATGTGGTGCATCAGTAACGCATGGATACGCTGTTTCCGTTCAAATCAAAGCAGACCCTTCACACCCAGCTCACTCTCTCTTTGTACTGTTGCCCTCTGGCCGGCGCTACAGATCACTGAGCACAAAAACAGCCAGACACAAGAACAGTTTTTCCCCCAGGCCGTATCCCTCCTGAACAACACATAACACACCCAGGTACTGTACATCTGTAAATAACTCATCAAACCTTCATCTGTACATAGGACACATGCACATTCACAGTTCTGTCTATGGACATTTTCTTTCTGTATATTTTTATTTTTTATTACTATCATTATTCTTAATTATTGCCTATTCTCTTCATTATTAGTGTTCTTTATTACCTTAATTATATGTTGTCTCTGTTTACACTGTTGTCTATTTGTACTTTCTGTACTGGAAGCTCCTAACACCAAGACAAATTCCTTGTGTGTGCAAACACACTTGGCAATAAAGCTCTTCTGATTCTGATTCTGAAAATGGTGCTACGGTGACACAGAGACAGAGAATTGTTGAATAAATGTCTTTTTTTTTTTTTTCTTTGCGTACAAAAAGTATTCTCGTCACTTCATAAAATTCAGATTGAATCACTGATGTCAGATGGACTATTTTGACTTTGTTTGTTTATACTTTTCTGTGTCTTGACAGTGTCATTTACTTGGCAGTCAATAGGACAGTCACAAGCCTCCCGGTTTTCATCCAAAATATCTTAAATTGTGTTCCGAGGACGAAAGAAGCTTTTACTGGTTTGGAACGACATGGGGGTAAGTGATCAATGACAAAAATTTCATTTTGGGGTGGAGTAACTCTTTAAAGACTTTTTGGTCATCATAAGAGAGGCCCAGAGCGTGAGGCACGGGCTTGGTTAGGGTTTATGGACCCAAAAATCAGAGCAAAGTCCAATTTTGGTTATGCACTGTCCTTCGACATCAACTGGCCGCCACTCTATGGTTCCCAAAAATTCTAAAAGGTCTGTACGACTCTGGGATGATATAACAACAGTTTTTTTTAATATATATTTTTGGCTGATGCTAGCCTCACACAGTGTCGTACAGACCTTTTATAGTTTTTGAGAACCATAGAGTGGCGGCCAGTTGATGTCGAAGGACAGTGCATAACCAAAATTGGACTTTGCTCTGATTTTTGGGTCCATAAACCCACTGTGTGTGTGTGTGTTTGTGTGTGTGTGTGTATTGTCCGTCTCAAATGATCAAAGTGTCTGAGGTTCTGTAAATCTTATGCATGTACTGTAGTTACCATGATGAATATGGTTATCATTCAGTACTGTGACACATATTAAAGTACAAGCATCACTGTACCATGATTTCAGTTTCAGTTATGTGGTCAAACCAGTTTGGAGACATGTTTTCATCTGGGCACTGAATCAAATATGTGCTGACTGAAGAACAGTTCATCTTTTGTATGGTTTGCGCAATCACAAGGGTTTATAAGGGTGAGGTGATTAACAGGAGGTTTTAAACAGGACCTTCACAATCTTCTCACACCAGCACTGACTAGAAATGGCAGAACAAAGGCAGAGAAAGATTGTCAGAAACATGTATGGAAATGTAGATCCACGTCAGTGGACTGAGAGACTAAAAGCTGTATTCAGAGAAGAGGAGCTTGTTCAAAATCCGAATGTTCTTTTCAAAATGTTTACCCCAATACATCCAACCGCTAAGAACAATCTAGCTTATCTGATCTTCAGACCCACTAATCCTGCTCAGTGGTTGAGATTAATTGAAGAGAGTTATACAGATATCATTCCTAGGCAGATTGATTACAGCGAGATTCAAGATCCAGCCCAAGTTCAAGGAGGACCAGAGCAAGAAGAGCCAGTTCAAGGTGGACCAGTGATTGAAATCAGTGGAACTTCAGCTGAATTGCAAAGATTTGTTGATGACTTTCGCAACAATCGTCAGGATATTGAAAATTTGGAACAGATGGCAGCACTTAATTTAGGACAATGACGCAATTAAATAACGGCTATTAAAGATTGCCAAAAACATGAGGTAAGCAAATATTGTACATGGTTATGTCATAAATTTATAGTATAATACATTTTGTGTATAGTATATAATTAAATATATTAATAAAAAACCCAGTCATTTCAGTGTTTGTTTGGTTTATCAGTTTCTTACTTCCATCTTAAAAGTGACTTTAACAATGATGTTTAACTAACCCCAACATAACTTTAGTCATGAACTAAGAAAATGCAGGAAATATGTTTTGACATTGAATGTGTCTGCTTTTCAAGCTTTCATTTGTATCTAGTTGTGTTGTATTGCGTTGTAGTCAACAAATATTGAAAACTAGCAAGTCTCTCTCACCAGAACTTTAGCTGAATAATCATTAAACATAAAATGAAGTGAGGAAGTTTTCAGACAATCCATTATTCCTAAAGTTGAATGAATTTGAAAACTCACATCATGTACCTTCATCAAGACAACCAATACAAATGCAAACAGTCACTATAAATACTAACATGAGTCAAACATCTCTGTATGAATATACACTATTTGAGTGCATATAAGAGTTGTGATTCATCATCTAACAGCTGTTCTGTTATTATGTTTACCTTATAATAATATGAGAGCATGAATAACAGCAGCTTATTTTGTCTTTTCCACACAGATGTCATGTTTGCAGCTGATGGGAACTTTCGAAGACATCAAGATCTGCATGTTTTGACCAGATTTAAAGCAAACAAAATACGAATCTATTGTATTTCTCTTCTCTGTCACAATCAAGCCAGACATCTCTGATTATATCTGACACAAAGTTGTTACCCTTTTTACTATAGTTTATATTTCTCTGGGTGTGTTTATTGAAAGTCAGTTTCTGGATAAAGCTTGGATTTCTATATAGTTTCTATTTATCCCTTTCTATGTAAACCTTAAAATCTACACTGTTAACATATATTATCCTTTTGTGTAAATGTTGTCACAGTGTATGGGGTAAGTTGTCATTTGAAACTTGCCATAAACTATTATAACGCATCCCTGTCTGTCTGCGTCTGTGTGTGTGTGTGTGTGTGTGTGTGTGTGCTGGTATTCCTTATGTTATGAGGACCAAATATCCCCACAAGTATAGTAATACCAGTAAATTTTGACCTTGTGGGGACATTTTTTGGTCCCCATGAGGAAACAAGTTTATAAAATAATACAGATTTTTTTCTGAAGAAAAAGTTTTTCGAAAATATAAAAATGGCTGTAGTTTTGTGTGAGGGGTAGGTTTAGATGTAGAGTTACCCTAGTGAAAAAAAGTATACTAAGTATACTTGCAGCCAGACTAATTGCCAGTATACTTTGTGTGTTAATTATTAGTTAACTTGAAGTGTGCTATTTTGGAACAACTTTTTTGTACTAAGTGTATTTTAGTTGTAATTAAATTATACTAAAGTATAACTTTAAGTGTATTTAGGGTACTTTTTGATGCTAAATTGGAACAACTTCAAGTATACTTAGTACACTTTAAGTACATGCCTATTTTCATGCTTGATTAGTGATATTAAAGTGTCCTTTTTTTGTATTACGAGTACATTACAAATTAATTATGAGTGTCTTTGAAACACACAAGCAATATACTATAAATGTATTATTTTTGAGTAAAAATATACTAATTTGCCCCCCAATGCTGATTCCACTTTTTAGGGTCATAACAATAAATACATAAATTCAATGACAGACAGAGACAGATTATTAACAATTCAAACAGTGTGTGGCAAGTGTAATGTTGTTACACTAGATTATTGAAATTACTATTAATTAATGGTACTAATGTACGGGGCTTTTATTTTGAAATTTGAATTAGGAGAGATTGCATGAGTGATGTATGGTCTTGTGGCTACAAGCACAACATGTAAGTGTTATTTTCTTTTTTTTATACAGGTATATTTTTATTTCTTACATATTGTTTTTGGTTTTTCCCTTTTTATGAATTTGTTAATCTATTCAAAATGTTCAGGAAGTGCTGCCACGCACGTTATGTTGTGAGTAAGCATGAGGATAGAGCTGATGTAATTTCCGGTAGCTCGCTCGCGGGTTGTCATGGCGATGAGAGGTGTGTTTTTATCAGCTCTTCAGAAAAAGTGTTTAAATATTGTTAACTACTCATCGTTTATGGAATTTCTGTGTGAAATGTGTTTATTTGTTACCCTTTCTTTATTGAAAGATAAGTAATTCAAGTTATGAACGTTGTAAGAGTATGTTTATTCAGAGTATGAACAAAGAGTATAGAATACCAAGAGGCGAAACTCTGATGCTTTTCGGGTAACAGGTGGCGCTTCGGCAGCGCGGCCGCCATTTTGGGGTGAAAATTCCAACTGGACAACGTTACAGATATACAGAAATAGACAGAATAACAACGAAAGAGAAGTCAAAGTGGAATAAAAGAACGCAATGTTGGGCAATCCACTGCAAAAACTATCAGCGTGACAGTAATAATCTTGCCTTTTATCGTTTTCCCAAAGACCCTGACAGGTAATTATTCACTAAAGTGTATATTGTGTTTTGAAGTGGGACGTAGCGCTGTCTTATGCACCTGCTAACTTTAACTGTTTTTAGTCTAGTAGTAAACTTAAATCCTTTTAGGAACTGCAGGTCCTATAGCCATAGAAACCATGATTTATATGGATATGACACTGTAGTTATAATGAGCATATCTTACTATATTATTATTACTCCAGTAACGTTAGGTCTGAAATATATATTGTATGTTTTAATCCCCTGAACACACTACAAACATGATGATCTCTAGAACATGATGCTGTGTCATAATTAAATAATTAAACAATTTTGGAGAAAGTGGGTGTACTTGTGTGTGTGTGTGTGTGTGTGTGTGTGTGTGTGTGTGTGTGTGTGTCTTTTTAACATAAAAACTTTTTTCTTTTCTTTTTTACAGTCTTCCTTTAAGGGACATTAATATAAGACAATACTGTGAAAACAGTTTACTGTCAAGATGTTATTCCTGTTATATATTTATTGTCCAACATTCTTTCTGTCATTAATTTAATTTCAAATGGTGGTATTAATTCAGTGTTTATAATGTTAACACTTATTTTCAACACATATTTTCAGCCGAAACTGGTTTCTAGAGAGCAAAAGGTTTTGTAAAAAAAAAAAAAAAAAAAAGGAAGACTTTAAAATAAAGTCTGTAAAATAAACTGTTAAAAGGATTTGATGATCACTAGTGATTGTACATTATTGTTGTCATCGTTCAGGCTGTATTTCAGCTTTAATGTACGTTTTTTTAAACAAAGCAGCTGATATTTAACAAGGAAAAGTACAATAGAACATAGATATGTGTAAGTAAAGGGTTTGCAGTAATTTAATCTTTTTACTTGGCAAACAGTAAGCAGTATGAAGCAGTCTAGTCAATTTGGTGGAGGAGACCTACCTATAATCTTTATATATATATATATATATATATACATATATACTTTAAATGTGTTATTGTAAGTTGGTCAAGCGCGACTGGCTCCTATTATTCTACAGCGTTTTTTGTGTAGTTTTCAGTCCAAAATGGCGGCGGCACAGTCATGTCATGGGCGCAACTGTTGCTATGGAGCTTTCTATTGAGTTTCGCCTCTTGGGCTTCTATACTCTTTGGTATGAATTCGTGTAACGGCCGCCATTACACATGCGTTATGCTGAGTTCCGTTATTCAATGATGCATTCTTTGGTAAAACAGAGTTTAAAAGTTTCATCTGTGTTATGAGTTATACATTTATGATTGATTGAAGTTATATCTGTTTACTTTTAATGATCCATGAGAAGTTTGAATGCATTTCCTGTTAAATGAATATACTTTGAAAAAGTATTGTAATGATTGACAGGCACGGCTAAACCTGAGATTCTCCCTTTTCTGTCTGATGGTGTCTGTTATGTTTCAATGCAGGTATGTAAATGGTTCATTATAGCATAGGCCTATTTCACAACGTGACGTTTGCACACCGGAAGTAGGGAAAACCCTTTTCCGGTCCGGTGAATGCGCTTATTGCAGAACAGAACAGTGGATAAGATTGAAAGTAATCAGTCCTGTATTGCGCCCTTATGTTCAGACATGAATAAGAAGCAACTGTTTATCGTTTTACAACTTTCCCAATGACAAAATTTACGCAAGACACTAACGGCAGCTGAAGATGAAATGCAGCGCTGCTGGTGAGGAGAAGCACGATTACGAGAGCCACCTTTCCCCGGTGAGTATAACCTTCTTAATGGACTGTAAAACAGTAGATGATTGAAACTAAACAGTGACTATAAAATTTCACAATATATTTAAAATAGATTATGCTTATATATTGCCTTATAAACGTAAGGTAGGCTACCTGGTAGCAGTTACGCTAACAGTGGAACATTTTAGTAAGGGGAATGTATTTTCATTATTTGCGTGGTTTTCTGCGGGGTTCTGACCAATACAATTTTAAACCCATCTCTGACTGGTATTTATTTATATTATTTTTTTCTTGTGTCTGCCCTTCTTTATATTACTTGGGTAAAGTTGATTTTATATTGGCACATTCGGACTTCTGTATTCAATTACTCTGTTAAGCACACTACATTGGACATTCAGCAGACATTCACAAGTAAATATGACATTAAAACAATACTTGCCCAATTTGATCGATGATGAAAAAATGTAGTAGGTTGACAATGATGCCGCTGATTAGAATTTGAAAAAAACAACTTTATTGCACATATAATTTGAAAGTTATTGAACGCAGAAATGTGTGAATGTTGTGAATGTGCCAATATAAAACCAACTTTACCCAAGTCTTTATATTACTCTCTGTGGCTAAGCTCAGTGGTTCCTAACTAAGTGCATAGATCCACTTCTAACTGTGTTCTATGATGTTCTAACTGTTCAATATCTGAGATTATTATTTTTAGACTGACTGTCTAGACTTGTCATATGCTTTTGACACATTCCAATGTTAACTCAAAACACAATAATTAATGTTAAACCTGGAAAGGAAGAAATGTTTGTCGTGATTAAGTACGATTAAGTTATTTAAAAATAATTAATATTAATAGTTTGTGCTAAACATGTTGTGAAGGAATTTTAATATGTTTTATTACTTTATTATCTTTAATTAGGTGCTCTTCATGAGGCTTTCGAAAAAAATAAAGGAGCTGGAAGAACTGGTGTGAAGCCTCAACATCTCTTAAGCTTTGCTGGATAGCCAGTTAGTAACATCATCTTCATCTACATACCTGCTGTAACATCCTCCTCATCATCCAGTTATATCCTCCTCCTCCTCTTTATTATCCAGCAACATCAACCACATTTTCTTAACACTCAGTAACATCAGACAACTCCTAAACTTGCTACACAAACAAGAGCAGGTAGTGCCTTTTAGAGAAGTTGCATAGTCACCCTTAGCCTATTTCATAAGAGAATCCCCATGCTATATGCCAGTGACCATCAGCAGACCCTGGACATGCCAGTGGTAGGTGTGTATTATTATTATTATTATTATTATTTATTTATTTATTTATTTTCTTCGCTTGGCCCCCCAACAAACACAATTTGTGATGCCTATGCCTATCCAATGGTTTTCACATTAGGGCACTTCTACCAGGCCATAGGGAGGTTTTCCATCTGGACTGGCACCAAAGTGTGAAGCATCGGGGTGGATGAAGACACCACAAGGAAGAACATTAACATCAAAGTTCTCAGCATTGCAGTGAAGAACCTCTGCTGAGCTGCTTTTTCGAACTTGCTTGCAGATGTCATGACAAAAAATGTATATCTCTTGCACTACATTGTAATATGATTTGCACATCACGCACTTTACATTGATTTTTTTTTGAAGAATATGTTTTTTCTTTTTTTTTTTTAACTGGGTGCAGAGCCTATACCAGGCCTGATGTTTGCTTGTGCAGTTTTGATTCTTAGTGTTATTTTGTAAAAAAAATTATAAACATAAACAATTTTAAACATTTAATAATATTACCCACTTAATTGATGCTTTAAGTCTACAGGTGTTATGGTATTGTTTATTTATTTCAACAACGTCGTTTGCACCGTGCTCTTCCATTACTTGATCTTTTTATTTTGGTGCGTCAATCTGTTAAGTTACTTTGTATAAGAAATTATGATCCACACTCACGAGAACAGTCTTCTTTTTCTGTTTTATTTAACAGTCATCACCAATGGGGAAAAGACACAAACGTTTAGGCTACCAAGCCTTCCTCAGTGTGAAATTGTTTATTTGCCTTTTGTATACGTGCTTATAGAATAGCAAAGTCAAATTTTAAGTCAAATTCATTGTAAAGATTTACAACCCCAAATCAGAAAAAGTTGGGACAGTATGGAAAACGCAAATAAAAAAAGAAAGTAGTGATTTCTAAATTTACTTTGACTTGTATTTCATTGCAGACAATATGAACACAAAATATTTCATGTTTTGTCTGGTCAACTTCATGTCATTTGTAAATATACATCCTTTCCTGTCATTCAGACCTGCAACACATTCCAAAAAAAGTTGGGACAGGAGCAATTTAGGGCTAGTAATGAGGTAAATTGGTTAAATAATGATGTGATTTGAAACAGTTGATGTCAACAGGTGATTGTAATTATGATTTGGTACAAAAGCAGCATCCAAGAAAGGTCTAGTCCTTTAGGAGCAAAGATGGGCCGAGGATCGCCAGTTTGCCAACAAATACGTGATAAAATTATTGAAATGTTTAAAAACAATGTTCCTCAAAGAAAGATAGGAAGAGATTTGGATATTTCACCTTCAACAGTGCATAACATAATTAAAAGATTCAAGGAATCTGGAGGAATTTCAGTGCGTAAAGGACAAGGGCGCAAGCCTAAGCTGAACAACCGTGATCTCCGATCCCTCAGGCGGCACTGCATCAAGAATCGTCATTCATCTATAAGCGATATCAGCACATGGGCTCAGGACTACTTTGGCAAACCTTTGTCAAGTACCACAATACGTAGTTACATCCACAAATGCCAGTTAAAACTGTACTGTGCCAAAAGGAAGCCCTATGTTAACAGTGTCCAGAAGCGCCGTCGACTTCTCTGGGCTCGGAGGCATCTGGGATGGACCATCACACAGTGGAAACGTGTACTGTGGTCAGCTGAATCAGTATTTCAGGTATTTTTTGGGAGGAATGGACACCGTGTGCTCCAGACCAAAGAAGAAAAGGATCATCCAGACTGTTACCAGCAACAAGTCCAAAAGCCAGGGTCTGTCATGGTATGGGGTTGTGTCAGTGCCCTTGGCAAAGGTAACTTGCACTTCTGTGATGGCACCATTAATGCTGAAAAGTACATAGAGATTTTGGAGCACAATATGCTGCCTTCAAGAAGACACCTTTTCCAGGGACGTCCATGCATATTTCATCAAGACAATGCAAAACCACATTCTGCACACATTACAAAGTCCTGGCTGCGGAGGAAGAGGGTACGGGTACTTGACTGGCCTGCCTGCAGTCCCGACCTGTCTCCAATAGAGAATGTGTGGCGCATTTTGAAGCGCAAAATGCGACAACGAAGACCCCGTACTGTTGCCCACCTTAAGACTTGTTTGCAGGAAGAATGGGACAAAATTACACCTGAAACACTTCATCACTTGGTGTCTTCAGTCCCTAAACGTCTTTTAAGTGTTGTGAAAAGGAATGGCAACATTACAAAGTGGTAAATGCTTTACTGTCCCAACTTTTTTTGGAATGTGTTGCAGGTCTGAATGACAGGAAAGGATGTATATTTACAAATGACATGAAGTTGACCAAACAAAACATGAAATATTTTGTGTTCATATTGTCTGCAATGAAATACAAGTCAAAGTAAATTTAGAAATCACTACTTTCTTTTTTTATTTGCGTTTTCCATACTGTCCCAACTTTTTCTGATTTGGGGTTGTATGTGTGTATATATATATATATATATATATATATATATATATATGTGTATGTATGTGTATATATATGTATGTATGTGTGTGTATATATATATATATGGTATATGGTATATATATATATATATATATATATATATCAATATATGGTTCTGATATATGACCACGATATGAGAAATTTTATACACACACAGGTACATAGTTATTTTTTATATAAAAGTTAAGAAGCCAATTAAAAACCATAAGACAAATACAATAGATACAAATTAAATATTAAATAAACTAGTTTTTCTAATACAGTAGGTTTAACATGTATACATTTATTTAACATATTTTGTTGTTTGATTAACATTAATGACAGGCATTTAATTAGGCTGGTGTACCTTTAAGACTGAATGAATGTAATATTCACCTGTTTACATTCACTTAAGCCATAACCGACTGTATTTACGTGAGATACTCCACACGATGGACATTTTGACAACTGTGTGTGTATATAACAATTCAGATTGTCAGAACTGCAATGATTCCACGTATCCCGTCTTCACCTTACTCCAAGTTAATCGAGACATGTTTTTTAAAAGTTGAACTTATATTAATTTTACATGCTTTCTAAACATGCTGCTCTCTTGTGTGAGACGCGAATGCAAAGGTGATGGATGTCCCTATAGAAAATGCGATAATATGCATTCTGTGTGAACGGTTGGTTTCAGTTTTGATGTAAACAAGATCTTCTCCACATTGTTCTCTTTTTCCGCAATATTTTGCATAAACAACGTAGTTTGCATTCATTGAGCAACGTTTTTGCATTCGAATGTGGATTTATATTTTAAATTTGATGAATATTTGAAATTCAATATTTTTTTGGCAGCCTTAGTCAACACTTTTTTTTCAGTGTACCCTACACATTCCACACATAACTAGATGTTGACTTGTGCAGTCATCAGTGGAGCATCGCTGCCTGTCAGAATAGTAAAGCCAATAGACACTGGCATCTTTCCTGACCTCTAATAGCTGTATGGATCACATCTTTCAAATTGGCATATGATAATGTACCCAAACTTTCAAAATTTTTAAAATGTAATATTTTTTTAATAAGATACTGGAAAGAATTTGTGTTAGTGAACAGGTTTTTTTTTTTTCCTCAACTTTCTGAAATGCCAAATGTATCTCCAATTACACTTGACCTTATTATGTCATATGGTTCTTCTGTAGTTGATGTTTTCATTGATGATTTTTCCTTCTCTGATCACAAACCCATTGTTTTTAAGGTTCCTGTTGTGAGCTCTGCTACTGTGAATAAGCCTGTTGGTTTTTATTCTCGTTT
Source organism: Schizothorax lantsangensis (assembly GCA_027422415.1). NCBI lineage: Eukaryota > Metazoa > Chordata > Actinopteri > Cypriniformes > Cyprinidae > Schizothorax > Schizothorax lantsangensis. The sequence continues at coordinate 56,449 of JAPDDO010000384.1, forward strand.
TATAAACTCACTGACTGTTTCTCAGTTCAGTGAACATTATCTAGCTAATGCTGTTGAAGAATCTATTTTGCATGCTGCAAAGACGTCCTATGAGCCTGATGATTTGATTTCTCTCTTTTACACAGATTGTACTAATATCTTAGATTCGATTGCTCCTTTTAAAATGAAACAACCAGGTTGGATAACAACACTCGCTCTCTTAGACAAGCGTGCCGTAAAGCAGAGAGGAGATGGAAGCATGATCGGCTGACTGTCTCTTGAGATTTTTAAAGAGTGTCTGGTTAAGTTTCAGAGCGCTGCTAAGTCAGCTAGATCAAATTATTTTTCAGATATGATTTCTGCACATTGTCATAGACCTAGGATTTTATTTTCCACAATAAATTCAGTAATTAATCCGAATTCTCAGTTTTCTAGGGAGCTGTCAGCAGGGCTCTGTGAGAATTTTTTGTCGATAAAGTGAGTGCCATTCACTTATCTTTTACTTCACAGCTCTCAGACCTGTCTTTGAATTTGCCTGCCAGTCCATTTTTATTTTGTCAATTTCAACAGGTCTCTTTAATGGAACTCTCTGATCTCGTTAACAAAATGAAGACTACTAACTCCTCACTGGATGTCGTTCCCCCTGAGATCATAAAGCAGCCTTTCAATTAATTGGCCCCAGTATCCAAGTGTTGATTAACTCCTCCTTGGACACTGGTGTGGTACCAAATTGCTTTAACCATGCGGTTGTTCAGCCTTTGCTTAAGAAGCAAGGTTTGGATGAAAGTTGCTTTAACAATTTTCGGCCTGTCTCAAAGTTATTATTTTTGTCAAAGATTTTAGAAAAAGTTGTGCAATTACAGTTGATCACATTCTTAAATACAGCTAACTTATTAGAACCTTTTCAATCTGGTTTCACTGCTTATCACAGTACAGAGTCTGCTTTGCTTAAAGTGTTCAATGATATTTTGGTTGCAGTTGATGCCGGTAAAAATGCGGTATTGATTTTACTTGATCTTACAGCTGCCTTTGACACCGTGGATCATAGTGTTCTTATTGGGCGGTTAGAACATCTAATCGGTATCAGGGGCACAGCCTTACAATGGTTCAACTCATACCTCAAAGACAGGTCTTTTTCTGTAGAGCTAGGCAAGTTTTCCTCATCATCTGCCCCAATTATTAGTGGAGTACCTCAGGGCTCTATTTTGGGACCACTTCTTTTTAACTTATATATGTGCCCTCTGGGGGATATTATCAGGAAGCACAATGTTTCTTTTCATTTATATGCTGATGATACACAATTGTACCTTCCACTAAAAGCTGGTGATTCCATACAACCATTGCTGGAATGTATCGCAGATATCAAAAAATGGTTATCAAATAACTTTCTCCAATTCAATGAGAACAAAACAGAAATTATTGTTTTTGGTCCCCAAAAAATGATAACGAATATCATTATGGAGCTGGGCAATCATTTCCCCTCCATTTCCTCACAGGTCAGAAACCTGGGCGTTATCATAGACTCAGAATTAGGTTTATCCAAACAAATTAATTCGGTTGTTAGGAACAGTTTTTATCAATTACGGGTCATTTTCAAACTTAAATCGTTTTTGTCTTTTCAAGATTTGGAGAAGGTTATTCATGCTTTTATTACCTCACGTTTAGATTATTGTAATTCTCTGTACTCAGGTCTTCCTCAGTCATCGCTTTCACGTCTCCAGTTGGTACAAAATGCAGCTGCAAGGCTGCTGACTGGGGCAAAGAAATATGATCTTGTCACTCCAATTTTAGCTTCACTTCACTGGCTTCCGGTCCATTTTAGAGTTCAGTTTAAGATTCTGTTGTTTGTTTTTAAAGCTCTTAAAAATGAAGCTCCATCTTATCTTAAAGATCTTCTTATCCCGTTGTCATCTACCAGACATTTAAGATCCACTGACAGGGCTCTTTTATCTGTCCCTCGTTCCCGTTTGAAAACTAAGGGTGACAGAGCCTTTTCAGTCAATGCCCCTCGTCTGTGGAATCAATTGCCTCTAGACTGCCGCCTTGCACCTTCCATTACCATTTTTAAATCAAGATTGAAAACATATCTTTTTTTCCATAGCATTTTAATCTTACTTTATTGTTGGTTTATTGGCTGTCCTGTCCGCTTCTTTTCTGTTTTCTTTTTGTCTTTTACATTTATTTTATATTGTTAAGCACTTTGGATAGCTTTGCTATGTTGAAATGTGCTATATAAATAAAATTTACTTACTTACTTAATTATAGAATCACCCATATGCTGTTTTCCAATCAAGTGTAAAGCATCAATGTGATGCAGACAAATGCAATTAACTAAATCTACCATGTTTTTCTTGTTTCAACAGAATCAGCTGTGCAACAAAACTTCACATATCAATTGTCTAATAAACCACTGAACTGACCATGAATCACTTTTGAATCACTAAACAGTTTTCAGTGTAATGCAGGCCTGCTCTAGCTGAATAATGTCACTAACAAAGCTTCAGAAAGACACTGGCTGTGTTCGAGATGGCATACTTGCTTACTGCCCAGTACACCGTGCACTGAACTGTGATATTTTTGGCAGTTACACTGTGGAAAAAGCAAAATATTCTTGTTACACTAAGTGTAAATAAATTCTGTTTACAATAAAATAGCAGCAATTTCTTTAGCAGCAGGCGTGTATATTGTTAGGTGGCAGATATGTATACTTCAGTACTGTAGTACATTATAAAACAGTTGTCATGAATCAGGTCCATGGACTTCCATTCGCTCGCCACCAGAGGTCACTCCTCCATCACATTGACTCTCACATTGCACAGACTGTTTCACATTACCCCAGACTACATTTCCCAGCAGCCATTTCACTAATCACATGCTCACACCTGAGAACTATCACACAATCACACACCCTACATAAACCTTGGTCTTCCTTGTACAGATCGCCGAGTATTGTTCTGTGTATAGCACTCTCCTAGTATTAGCTGCCTTACCGAGCCATTCTGTGTTTCTGTTTAGTCTCAAGTACTGTTCTGCGTTTATTTCTTTCCTAGTTTTAGCTGCGATATGGAACCTGTTTATGATTTCTAGCCTGTGTTTCTTGGATCTACCGTTGTCTCGCCATTTTGACTCTGTATGTGCTTTTCTTGGACTATTGCTCATGTTTCTGAATTGCCCCTCTTGTCAAGCCCTCTGGATAATGTTCGCTGTTGACTGACTCGCGCCTGGTTTGGATTATTCTTGTTTCTCATCTGTGCCATACCTGTTTGCTGGTGTTTTGACCCTGCCTGTGTTTTGACCATGTCTCTGTATAATAAAGCTTGCAAATGGATCTGCACGTCTCTTGTCTCGTTCGCCCCTTTAAAACAGTATGCAATAACATATTAAGAGTAAATTAATTGCTTAAAAATTGTATTAGATTAATGCCACTTTATTAGGACAAATGTTTATTAAATTATTTCACACTGCAAAAACTGAAATCTAAGAAAGTAAAAAAAAAAAGCTTATTTCTAGAAAATGTGTCTTGTTTTTTGCCATTAAAGATAAATAGTCTTATAAAATACATTGCACATTAGACTATAAATCTTAATTTAAGAAAATGTATCTTCTTCGGTCTAGGCAAGTAAATGTTAACTCATTTTGAGCAAGATTTTACTAGAAACAAGTGATAGCTATAAAGCCCAAGTATTGTTGCATGTTCAGTTAGATTGTTGTGTTAATTTTAAGACTGATACCACTCCTAAAAATTATAAATTCAAGAACCTCGAGAAAGGATTGTTATTTTTTTGTGGTTTTTTTATGATTGAGTCTGTCGGTTTTTAAAAAAAAAATGTAAGAAAAATTGCTTGAGTAAACATAAAACACTTGGCTGAAAATGGTGTAATTCTGATTTATTTAGTATTGAAATAAAAGAAAAATTGCAAATGTATCATCAACAACACTCAGCATTACAGAATTTTCTGTAGCACAATCACATCTAACAGATTTATCAAAACAGACAGCACTTAACACGAGTATTAAAAGATCCCCTAAGGAATATTCTGGGTTCATTACAGGTTATGCTCAATCAGCAGCATTTGTTGTATAACGCAGATTATCACAAAAATAAATAACTTTCACTTTTTCTTCTTCAAAAAAAGGATTGATCAACATTATGCTACTGACAGCTTAACTTGTATTAAACCCAGAATATTCCTTTAAAACATCACAATGATAAATGGAAGAAACAAATTTGTTATACGTTTCAAATAAGTCAAAACAAATTTACAGAACACACAAGTTTCTCACACATTTGAAGCTTTATGTAATTTGATCTCGTCTCCAAGGTAATATTTCATAGGGACATATGTCATGTCCTTGTGATTGAAACTGTAATACGGTAATCTGCGTTTATGAGTTCAGTTCCCTCTGCCAGGTTGGGAACCTCAATTTTATAAGACATGTAGTCTCTGTCGAAACAGACAGTACTGTACCTCTGACACTCAAAACAATATAAAGATGAATTTATGACATAAATGTTCCTCACAAGTCCAAATTCAGGCAGGCTACTAGAATTTGCCATACACACAAGTATCCGAAGTCCCGTGAAGGCCAAACAGCCTCCTTCCAAAAGAGCACATCAGCACGGAGAACCTGCTGCAGTGGCAAGTGACTATGATGCTGATTCCAGTGCATCAACAGTCAATCTGTCACCACCTTCAAGATCAAGCACCCCACGGCAAGAAAATGACAGCATCGATGAAGCATGTAAGTACATTCAAATTTACTTTAAAATAAGGTGGACAGACGTGCCACTTCCTGGGGACACGTTCTGCACAGGATTTCTAAGCTGCCTTAAATAACCAGGCTTTGGTTGCACCAACACCTGGTTATTTTAGGCAATTTAGACAAATCCTGTGCAGAACATGTCCTCAGGAAGTGGCACGTCTGACCACCTTACTTCAAAATGTATTAAGTGTATTTACGTTGTATATAATATATATAGTTTAGTGTATATATATATATATATACATACATATATTATATATTATGTATAATTATATCTTTCTCAGACCACATTGCTAAAACTGTCCAGTTTTAAATTTTAAAATTTAACATTATTCAAAAAAAACAAAACAAAAAAAATATTATATCTAAGTGTGAGTATAAAACTGATTATAGTGGCATACAGTATATGTAACTTCTTTTTATAAACATCAAGCCTAAATGAATGTATTTAAACTAGCAGCATGTGTGAAATGCACTACACAAATACTCACGTGCCTTTCTTATTCAGCACCAATACTAAATCTAAATCCAACTCCTTGTTACTAATTGTTCCTTGTTTTATTCAACTTTTTTTAGGATGTTGAACATAAAGGCCTAACTTCGATGCACAAGAGGCACAGGCAATAATTATAATTATTAATACAAAGATGTCGGCATCATCATGGAAGTTTCCAAATATGTGGAAACCTGAACAACGCAGCAAATGTGTATTTTAAGATGCTCGGAGGTGCAGATTACAAAGGAAGACTGCTGATTTATTTATTTTTTTACTCACAGAACACTTGTAAAAATTTGATAAATCCTTTCACTTTAAGGCAAAATGATTTTTGATTTTGAAAAGTAGTTTAACAGTAGATTTTATAAGTGTGTGCCCCCTCTAGTGTGCAAACACAAAATGGTCGTTCCGCTGTGGCTCCCGCTGGTGCCAAACAGGTAAAAAAAAGAATACTATAATATAATAGGACTAGAACCTTTTATTATGCAATTAAATCATGTTACTTAAATGCAAAGTTACCCAACTGACATAAAAAAGTGAAGTAAATCCACATAACTTTTAGTGTATTTATGTTCAGGTACGTTAATATTAGTATGTAAGCACTCACATTTCACATTATCCATAGTTTTTGTTAGATATTGTTGCATATTTAAAGGTGCAGTGTGTAGATTTTAGCGGCATCTAGCGGTTGAGTTTGCGAATTGCAACCAACGGCTCAGTCCCCCGCTCACCCCTCCCTTTAGAGAAGCTACGGTGGCGATACAGGGCTGAGATGCCGTCGTCTGAGACCGCAGAGAGCAATGAGGTTTCTTTACAAAGGTAAATTAAGGAATTATATTTACTTAATTATTCAATAAACGATGTCATTGGGAATATTACTGTTACTTGTTCATCATTGTGTCAGTGTTTTTTCACGAGAACAACATAGTGACGATACGCGCTCTGTAGAGCAGTTTGTCCGTTAAGGGTACTTCTTAGCAAACTGGACAAGGTGAGGTAAAGTTGTCTCGTGTCCTCCACCATGTGAGTGGGTCCTCTTCTGCACTGATTTCAGGCATCTTTTCACATATAATCACCGATCCGCATCACATGCGAAAACAATGCTCAGTGGATCGACATGAAGACAAATTGCAGAATTTAAGTAATAATTTTTTGAATAAAGTTAAATAAGCACAAGTTAATTTACATTTGACCACAGTTAAAGTATTTACTTGTCTAAGATTCCTCAGTCAGATTATATTAACTTTAAGAATTACGGTGAAAAAACGAGACAACACTCATATCAGCAACAATAGGCAGGGCTTTCTTTTCTTTTTAGGAGCGCTTGTGCTCCTAATTTAAAACATTTAGGAGCACCTTCAAATCAATAATCAAAAATTCTGATCAAAAATGATCCTTCCCATTACGAGGTGATATTTGACTCAAAGTGATTTACAGGGAATTTTGTTTTTACCTTTGTAATGGCATTTTTCTAACTTTATTTAAAAGTATGTCATCTTTTATGTCAAATTCAAAAAAATATATTAATAAGCTTTTTATCATTTCTAATTAAAACAAGAGAATAAAAACAAGTGGAACAAGAAGTAGAATAAGATCAATCAATCAAATGAAATCAGTGTTTAAGAAATAAATGTGTACTAGAGGTGGCACAGAAGAACACACAAGTGGCTTGTAGGTGTATTTGCAGATGTTTAATGAGGCTCAGAGATTGCATAAGTGCAATTAAATTCATAAATTCATGTTGAAGTTATTGTTTTAAATATACAATTTTGAATGTAGAAATTTTTATTTATTTAAATAACAGAAAAGATACTTTAAAAATGTAACTAAAACTGCCAGTAGGAGGCGGTATGTCACTGATTTGATCACTGATTCATTTATTCAATTGATTCGTTTGAACGACTGATTCATTCAGGAATGAAGTACGTGACTGTCTTTATGAATGGGTAATTTAATCATTGACTCACTAGATTCGTTTAAAAACGAATCGTTCATTCATAAACGAAACACCGCTGTGTTTGAATGGAGATGCGCAGCGGCCTGGCTGGGACTTTGTTTGAAACGATTTTCGTTGATGAAATAGAGCAAAATAAGGCAATAATGTTATAGTCAGACAATATAAGTCACTTAATATTAACTTCTTGTTTAATGAACTGTTGTATTAAATCAATATCACATTTGCAAACTCCCTTAATAATCATTAAAAGCTGTCACTCATCTTAGTTCATCGCGATCTAACTAAACTCCATTATAATCAATGAAGCTCCTTACACTGCACAATTAATCTCGTTTACACTCTGTCTACACTCTTTTTGTTATAATGAGAGAATACTTCTGTGATACATTACTCAACGCTGCAAAAACAAGTAAGTACGTTAGAATAATATAAATGTCTCCCTTTATTCTCATTGTCCTAATACTGTTGCCACTTTTTAATCACTTTCTCTTTTATTACTGATTTTATTTCTTTTATACTATATCTCAATTTCTACCATTTCATCATCTACTGCTTGCTTAGCTAATTTATCTGCTTCTTCATTTCCTTTAATTCCCACATGGGCTGGAACCCACATAAACTGTACTTCTATTCTACTTTGCTTTAACTCAAAGAGATTTTGAAGGATTTCCATGATTAAATCTGGCCTTGATTCAGATTTTTGGTTATCGATACTGACTATTGCTGAATATGAATCTGAACATATGACCGCATTTTGTATTTTCCTTTCATTAATTCGTTGTACTGCTAGCAGAATAGCCATCAGCTCACCTGTATATACTGACAGCTTATCACTAATTCTAGCTTTTTTCTTCACCAGTAACTTTGGCACATTGACTGACACTCCTACTCTCCCTCCTTTTTTGGAAGCATCGGTGTATATCCGTATATTATCTCCATACATAAGTCTTAAATACTCCTTTGCTCTCATTACTTCCTTCACTCTGTCTTATCTTCAGTAATGTTAAATCTACTACTGGCTGAAGAAGAATCCATAAAGGGGTATGCGGATACATTACTCTTGGTACACATCTATAATTGTTTATCCCCATCTCCTTAATATCTTCTTCTACCACCCATCCAAAACTCTTATGTTTATTCATTCCTTGTTCCCAACATATTCCTAGTATTTTCCTTGTTGGATGTACCTCATCCTGACTCTTAAGATTCGTCCAATATACAGCCATTTCCTGAACTGTTCGCATTGATTTAAACACTTTAAATGCTTTAAAAAACACACACAAACCTTTCTTCAGCTGAATCACAACAGATGCAGGAGAGCGGCGCAGTCTTATGACGTCACATCACAACACCAGAATAAAAGTCCTGTCATTACGCTGGTTTCTAAAATACAAATGCAAATTTAAAAGAGTTGGTTTATTGGTTAAATACATATTTAAACAAATGTTGTCCAATGGTGTGTTGAAAATATTAAGAACTACAAATGATAGAATGTGAGCTTCTGTCTTAAAGACAGAACTTTAATGTGTTTTGTGTCGATCTCTCCTGAGTCACTAAAACAAATATAACACATAAACACAACATGCCTAAACACAACATGTGTCAGAATGCTATCAACAATACCATATTATAGTATAATAATCAAACAATAGCAGTGTGTGTGTATAAGTCACACTGAGAGGATGTATTTTTACTTAAATCCCACTGTTTGCATTCTAATACAAGTATAAATGGTTTCTAATACTATAGTGTTTTTGATCCATACTATAGTAATGTGTATTATACTGTATATATTAGCGTATTTACAACACTTTGTTAATGAATGCTACATCATACTGTATTAACTATAGTGAACTGATCAACTGTAATAAATAGTATACTTTAGATTTTACTACAGTAAACTGTAGTGTATTGTGTAGTATCTTTTGACTTCTTTAAAAAAAAAGAGAAAGTAATTATTTATTATTCAGAATTATTTTAGAAAATACCAATAGTGATTATATAAATGATATTAAATCTTCCAAGATTCTTTATACATAAAGGCAAATTTATATGTCTTTATTTACACTCAAACTCAGTCAACTGGAGATACACATTACTCCATTAATATTTATGAAGAATAGGAATGAAGAGTATTTTTTGAGAGTATTTTAACATGTTTATTAAATGTGCTGATATTTGATAGTATTTTGATTTATATGATTGCACAATAAGTTACGTAAAAGAGTCAGGAGATTTCTGAGTTTCATTCTGTATCTTCAGATGATGTTTGTTGTTCTTTAGCCTCGGTGTAGATTTGTTTCTCCATACATACCAGTGCCAGTCTCACCATTACAGTAATGCTGCTTAAAAACAGACTAGCTGACTGTCGAGAAGAACAGCAGGTTCTGTGCACACTTTGAATCACAAATTGACAGACTTTCTGGAGAAGAGACATTAAACTACAAATTGTCAGATGGACCTAAGACTCATAACTCATGAACAATATAAGAACATTCTGGAGTTCATTAACTCAAACTTATTTTGAACCACATAGAATTTATAACAGTATAAACAACATATAAAAAATAATAATTCAATATAGGAAAGAAAAGAAAGCAAATTAAATTAAGTCAATTAATTATTGATATCAGTTACATTGGCAGAACTTTAAGTGTTTCTCTGTTACATCTGTTCTACTGTTTGGACACAGTGACAAGCATAAACTGATCTCTGAGGTAGTTCTTCAGTTCTTACATAACACAGGACTGTTTAAAATAATTATGTTCAAACTTTGATCTTCCTGGAAATCTTCAGAGAATAAAGAGGACTTTTATTTTGGTGTGGCTACATGACGTCACAAGGCCGCGCTCCTGCATCTGTTGTTTTTAGACAGAAGGAAGGTTTTGTGTTTTTACTCGTTTAAAATCGATGCAAACTGTTCAGATTTCAGTATAGTTTTAACATTAGTGTTATTGTTGTGAGTAAAGCGGATCCACGCGTGAGTAACAGATGCGTCTCTTATTAATATCGTGAATCAGTTTATCATGTAAGTGAACACACACACACACACACTATTGAGCCTTTTCTTTCTAATGAATCAAAAACACACAGCGATGAATGAGTCTGATTCCTGAGCAACACACTCAAGAGTCGAGTCTTTTTAGTGAGTTACAAAACACGTGTGAATCAGTTTCTCAGGTTAATTTGACTAATTATCTAATCTAATTAATTAATCTAATTAATCTAGTCATGTGTGACTTTAGTGTGTTATGTTGTACTGTACTTGTGAGCTCTGAATGGTTACTGACTTCATTGTTCATAGCAGCACAGTCTGGAATTCAGTCAATGAAACTCAGTCTCATAACATCTACAGGACTCAATTTAATAAACTGTAAAAACATTCATTATTCTCCATCATCCGCATTGCTGCTATATGTACATACCCGGTACAACCTGTTTGCACATTCCTCTTGCACATCCCTGTTTATATTAATATTTATTAAATCCACAGTAGACTGTATTGCACATTTTATTTCATTGCACATTTTACTCCTTATTTTATTTAATTTTTAATTTTTTATCTTATTCTTACTTATATTTATATATGCTCTCTTGTGTTATGTTTCATCTTTTATTTTATTTTTTACTTATTTTTTTATCTTATTCTTACCTATATTTATATATACTCTCCTGTGTTATGTTTCATCTTTTATTTTATTTTCTTGCACTGTCCATTGAGCGGACCTGTCCTGACCTACATTTCACTACTGATTATACCCTGTATGATTGTGTATGTGACAAATAAACAAGAACCTTGAACATCAATTCAAGATATTCATTATTGTTTTATATTTGTTTTGTTACACGCACATTTTTTTATTCATTGTTGAAATGATTCCTGCATTTGATAAAAATGGCACATTTGTTTACAATTATATTTTTTAAGTATTTGTATAATTTGTTTCATTTTTAAGTTTTGAGTGTTTATTTATTTTTATTTTGGGGGGGCTAATCAGGCCATTTAAGACCATTAACTGTCACTGACTGACTGGAGAGATTTTCTTTGATTTTATTTTTTATTTTTTTTCCAAACACAGAAACATTCCCGGTGAAACGACTGAGATCCACATGACACTGCCTATAAAGATGGCCTTTATTAAAGAGGAGAGTGAAGACATAAAGATTTTAGAAGTATTCAGCATCAAACAAGAAGATACTGAGACACAAACAGGTTGGTTTCATTGTCAAAGCTGAACTCACTCATTTGATCCTAATTCAAATGTCCAGCTCTGCAGAAATTAATTTTGAAGAAAGTCATGAGTGTCCAAATGAAAGCGCTTTTATTTGACATGTAGCGGGTCGTCTCGTGTGGACAGACATGTTGAGACCACGTGACCCCTCTTTTTTTTTTACAGTACCATTAGTACCAATTCAATTCTATACCCGCTTGTAGTCAACCGCTTTTAACCGCTCCTGTGTGTTTGTGTGCTTGCTCTGGTTTCGAATTACAGAACCACACGTTTATTTACAATGTGCTTTTGCAGTGTTGAGTATTGTAGCCAATCACAGGCGTCTCTGTTGAAAGCAATGGCCAGTCAGAGGTGTTTTCTGTAGGTTAGTCAGAATCCGCTCTGAGCCAGGGCTCTTGACTGCGACCAAAATGGTCATTTTGTGTGAGTGTGCAAGTAAAAATTTGAAGTGGTCGCACTTGTGCGAGTGCATGGTCTGCGCTGCTCCAAAGCACGCGCGCTGCCAGCCGCAGCACGCTGTAGCAGGAGTCAGATTTCACTGATCACGTGAAGAGAGGCGCTTTTTTTTTTCGTGGGTAGAGCCTGGTTTATACTTGCTGCGTCAGCACGATTGCGAAGGTGTAGAGCCTGGTTTATACTCGCTGCATCAGCACGAGTGCTTCAGGTGTAGAGCCTGGTTTATACTCGCTGCGTTAGCGAGTGCTTCAGGTGTAGAGCCTGGTTTATACTCGCTGCGTTAGCGCTTCAGGTGTAGAGCCTGGTTTATACTCGCTGCGTCAGCGCGAGCGCTTCAGGTGTAGAGCCTGGTTTATACTTGCCGCGTCAGCGCGAGCGCTTCAGGTGTAGAGCCTGGTTTATACTTGCCGCGTCAGCGCGAGCGCTTCAGGTGTAGAGCCTGGTTTATACTCGCTGCGTCAGCGCGAGCGCTTCAGGTGTAGAGCCTGGTTTATACTCGCTGCGTCAGCGCGAGCGCTTCAGGTGAAGAGCCTGGTTTATACTCGCTGCGTCAGCACGAGCGTGAAGGTGTAGAGCCTGGTTTATACTCGCTGCGTCAGCACGAGCGCTTCAGGTGTAGAGCCTGGTTTATACTCGCTGCGTCAGCACGAGCGTGAAGCTGTAGAGCCTGGTTTATACTCACCGCGTCAGCACGAGCGTGAAGCTGTAGAGCCTGGTTTATACTCACCGCGTCAGCACGAGCGCTTCAGGTGTAGAGCCTGGTTTATACTCGCCGCGTCAGCACGAGCGCTTCAGGTGTAGAGCCTGGTTTATACTCACCGCGTCAGCACGAGCGCTTCAGGTGTAGAGCCTGGTTTATACTCGCCGCGTCAGCACGAGCGTGAAGCTGTAGAGCCTGGTTTATACTCACCGCGTCAGCACGAGCGCTTCAGGTGTAGAGCCTGGTTTATACTCGCCGCGTCAGCACGAGCGCTTCAGGTGTAGAGCCTGGTTTATACTCACCGCGTCAGCACGAGCGCTTCAGGTGTAGAGCCTGGTTTATACTCGCCGCGTCAGCACGAGCGCTTCAGGTGTAGAGCCTGGTTTATACTCGCCGCGTCAGCACGAGCGCTTCAGGTGTAGAGCCTGGTTTATACTCGCCGCGTCAGCACGAGCGCGAAGGTGTAGAGCCTGGTTTATTATACTCGCCGCGTCAGCACGAGCGCTTCAGGTGTAGAGCCTGGTTTATTATACTCGCCGCGTCAGCACAAGCGCTTCAGGTGTAGAGCCTGGTTTATACTCGCTGCGTCAGCACGAGCGCTTTAGGTGTAGAGCCTGGTTTATACTCGCTGCGTCAGCACGAGCGCTTCAGGTGTAGAGCCTGGTTTATACTCGCTGCGTCAGCACGAGCGTTTCAGTAGAACCTGGTTTATACTCGCCGCGTCAGCACGAGCGTTTCAGTAGAACCTGGTTTATACTCGCCGCGTCAGCATGAGCGCTTCAGTAGAACCTGGTTTATACTCACCGCGTCAGCACGATTGCGAAGGTGTAGAGCCTGTTTTATACTCGCTGCGTTAGCACGAGCGCGAAGGTGTTTAGCCTGGTTTATACTTGCTGCGTCAGCACGATTGCGAAGGTGTAGAGCCTGGTTTATACTCGCTGCGTCAGCACGAGCGCGAAGGTGTAGAGCCTGGTTTATACTTGCTGCGTCATGGGAATAGGAGTGAATGCTACTGGACGGTAGTCATTGAAGCAGGATGGAGATGACTTCTTCGGGACTGGAATGATGATGGTAGCTTTGAAGCATGTGGGGACAACAGCCTGACTTAGTGAGACTTAGTGAGTTCCACTGCACAGTCTCTCAGTACACGACCAGGAATGTTGTCAGGACCCAGAGCTTTGCGTGCATTGATCCTGCTGAGGGATCTCCTCACGCTGTCCGGGGACAGCGTCATCACCTGGTCGCCGGGAGGAGGTGGAGTCTTCTGTGCAGTGGTGCTGTTTTGTGCCTTGTAATGCCTTTGTGGAGGAAAAGAACACACACACACTAAGTGCAACAATACATCCCTGAGTTCCGATTTCCTGCCATAAAACCTCCTTATCTCAAGAGACGTTGTTAAAACAAGAAGTTGGAGGAGAGCATCTTGAATGTGGTTTAAAACAGTACTTCACTTGGTTCTTATCACTTTACCATAACTCGACCGAAACAGGACGAAACATCTGCGTATGGTCCAACAACAAACGTCATGGATCCCCTGATCGTTAACGCATAATTCAATGATTTTTATCAACAAGAATAGACGTTTTTACGACAGACGTTCCAGCTAAGAAAGACCAGATCTCCACAAACGTGACATTCTCATGACCTGGACAGTGACTTTCCTGACCTCCCGTTTCTCTCACATTCCAAACTAAAACACCCCTCAATATCTATTTTTGGACAAGGAACACACGAAATGTTATTGACTTTGCTAAAAGGACTCAACTTTTAGAAAGTGTTCCAAAAAGACAATTAATAATAATCATTGCTGCTATTAGAAGCAAGATATATATATATTATAGATACAGACAATAAATATGTATATTGCTGGTTGTATTTTATGAAATGAAATTAAGCTTTCTGTGTTATTGTAACCAATGATATCTTCGAAATCTGTGACATAACTTTTTCCTGTGTTTAATTCATATGCGTGGTGGTATTATTCAGAATTTAAGATAGTTTAATCTTTGCCTTAACCACGGAGTAGATAAAGTTATTATATGTATATGCCAAATACGTGGTGTTTGAGTTTGAATGAAAGCTGATTTCGTTGGCAACAAGTTGGTGTAAACGAAAGTTAACTCTTATTATAATAATGTATGATTACAACGCATACAGAATGTGTTAAGATATTTTCCTCATGAGATTAAAGCAACTAGACGAGAGGATTTACTGCATGGAAAATGAGCCGTGTAGGAGCGGAGCTCCGTCTACAAGGACTAATCTAATTGGATGGAAGCCTCTGGGGGTTGGACGGAAGGCCTCCAAGTTAAAAGCCCTCATAAGAGCACAGACTCTGTTGACGCTGCGTTGCGTGCGCAAAACACAAATTGCAAAGACTTTGGCTTCGGGCTCACTGGCCGCACTGAATAAGCGCCCACGACCTTAACATCTGGGTCGATCATCTAACAACACTACAAATACTTAGTCACATCTCTGAAGAAACCCTTGAAAGTCTGAAGCTACGCGAAAGGAACTCAGGTGAGAATCACTTAATATTCAAGGACATTGTCATCATCAACCAAAACATGCAACAACAGAAGGACATCCCCAGAGTGACGTCACGCGACGATATAATATTGTAGCAGCACGAGCGTGAAGCTGTAAAACCTCTCAAGAGCCTGGTTTATACTCACCGCGTCAGCACGAGCGCTTCAGGTGTAGCAGCCTGGTTTGATACTCACCGCGTCACATCTCTGCCCTTGAAAGTCTGAAGCTACGCGAAAGGAACTTCAGCAACAACAGAAGGACATCCCCAGAGTGACGTCACGCGACGAGTCAGCACGAGCGTGAAGCTGTAGAGCCTGGTTTATACTCACCGCGTCAGCACGAGCGTGAAGCTGTAGAGCCTGGTTTATACTCACCGCGTCAGCACGAGCGCTTCAGGTGTAGAGCCTGGTTTATACTCGCCGCGTCAGCACGAGCGCTTCAGGTGTAGAGCCTGGTTTATACTCGCCGCGTCAGCACGAGCGCTTCAGGTGTAGAGCCTGGTTTATACTCGCCGCGTCAGCACGAGCGCTTCAGGTGTAGAGCCTGGTTTATACTCGCCGCGTCAGCACGAGCGCTTCAGGTGTAGAGCCTGGTTTATTATACTCGCCGCGTCAGCACGAGCGCTTCAGGTGTAGAGCCTGGTTTATACTCGCTGCGTCAGCACGAGCGCTTTAGGTGTAGAGCCTGGTTTATACTCGCTGCGTCAGCACGAGCGCTTCAGGTGTAGAGCCTGGTTTATACTCGCTGCGTCAGCACGAGCGTTTCAGTAGAACCTGGTTTATACTCGCCGCGTCAGCATGAGCGCTTCAGTAGAACCTGGTTTATACTCACCGCGTCAGCACGAGCGCTTCAGGTGTAGAGCCTGGTTTATACTTGCTGCGTCAGCACGATTGCGAAGGTGTAGAGCCTGTTTTATACTCGCTGCGTTAGCACGAGCGCGAAGGTGTAGAGCCTGGTTTATACTTGCTGCGTCAGCACGATTGCGAAGGTGTAGAGCCTGGTTTATACTCGCTGCGTCAGCACGAGCGCGAAGGTGTAGAGCCTGGTTTATACTTGCTGCGTCATGGGAATAGGAGTGAATGCTACTGGACGGTAGTCATTGAAGCAGGATGGAGATGACTTCTTCGGGACTGGAATGATGATGGTAGCTTTGAAGCATGTGGGGACAACAGCCTGACTTAGTGAGACTTAGTGAGTTCCACTGCACAGTCTCTCAGTACACGACCAGGAATGTTGTCAGGACCCAGAGCTTTGCGTGCATTGATCCTGCTGAGGGATCTCCTCACGCTGTCCGGGGACAGCGTCATCACCTGGTCGCCGGGAGGAGGTGGAGTCTTCTGTGCAGTGGTGCTGTTTTGTGCCTTGTAATGCCTTTGTGGAGGAAAAGAACACACACACACTAAGTGCAACAATACATCCCTGAGTTCCGATTTCCTGCCATAAAACCTCCTTATCTCAAGAGACGTTGTTAAAACAAGAAGTTGGAGGAGAGCATCTTGAATGTGGTTTAAAACAGTACTTCACTTGGTTCTTATCACTTTACCATAACTCGACCGAAACAGGACGAAACATCTGCGTATGGTCCAACAACAAACGTCATGGATCCCCTGATCGTTAACGCATAATTCAATGATTTTTATCAACAAGAATAGACGTTTTTACGACAGACGTTCCAGCTAAGAAAGACCAGATCTCCACAAACGTGACATTCTCATGACCTGGACAGTGACTTTCCTGACCTCCCGTTTCTCTCACATTCCAAACTAAAACACCCCTCAATATCTATTTTTGGACAAGGAACACACGAAATGTTATTGACTTTGCTAAAAGGACTCAACTTTTAGAAAGTGTTCCAAAAAGACAATTAATAATAATCATTGCTGCTATTAGAAGCAAGATATATATATATTATAGATACAGACAATAAATATATATATTGCTGGTTGTATTTTATGAAATGAAATTAAGCTTTCTGTGTTATTGTAACCAATGATATCTTCGAAATCTGTGACATAACTTTTTCCTGTTTAATTCATATGCGTGGTGGTATTATTCAGAATTTAAGATAGTTTAATCTTTGCCTTAACCACGGAGTAGATAAAGTTATTATATGTATATGCCAAATACGTGGTGTTTGAGTTTGAATGAAAGCTGATTTCGTTGGCAACAAGTTGGTGTAAACGAAAGTTAACTCTTATTATAATAATGTATGATTACAACGCATACAGAATGTGTTAAGATATTTTCCTCATGAGATTAAAGCAACTAGACGAGAGGATTTACTGCATGGAAAATGAGCCGTGTAGGCGGAGCTCCGTCTACAAGGACAATCTAATTGGTGGAAGCCTCTGGGGGTTGGACGGAAGGCCTCCAGTTAAAACCCTATGACACAGACTTGTTGACGCTGCTTGCGTGCGCAAAACTTGCAAAGACTTTGGCTTCGGCTCACTGGCCGCACTGAATAAGCGCCCACGACCTTAACATCTGGGTCGATCATCTAACAACACTACAAATACTTAGTCACATCTCTGAAGAAACCCTTGAAAGTCTGAAGCTACGCGAAAGGAACTCAAGAGCGTCATCATCAACCAAGCAACAACAGAAGGACATCCCCAGAGTGACGTCACGCGACGACGACAAGCGGAATTCCTTCAACCAGCCAGGAAACGAAACGACAGATCAGCGTCATTTCAACTTAAAAGCAGGTATCAAACAAAATCTCTATAAAGTGGCTGAATCGTGTGGTATTTATCTCTAAAGTAAAGACACTAGTTCTCCTCTTGATGATCGACATGGGTAAAATCGTGTGGAAATAGCAGAACAGTGCTATATTTTAATCATTCTCAATTGCAACAATTCATTGCCTATGTTTGTGTATGTATGTATGTATTTTGTTTTATATTATTTAGCTTAGTTCATGTATTGTAGTAAGATAGCAAATAAACTCTTGTTTGATTTATAGAGAAGTGTTCTGTGTTTTGTTGTGTAATATTCAAATCAAAACTTTGCCCAGATTACGTTACCTATGCTCATAACTGTCATAAGGTTATTTAAATAATTCTGTATTATTATATCGTGGCCACGAGAATAAACAGAATTTCTCAGATATACTGAAATCTAACAACTCGCTGGACGATTGTTAAATAAGGTATAAGTTGGACGTTTTGATTAATATCAATTGATCATATCAATATCAAATCTTAAGATTCAGTTTAAAACTAAAATTAAAGTAATGGATAAAAGTAAAATCATTACAGCCTCAAAGCGAGCAAAGAAGGCATTCAGCTCATTCAGCAGGGGGATGGTGCTGTCACAGGTCTGTGGTGGGGGCTTGTAGTCCGTAATGGTCTGTATTCCCTGCCACAGGCTCCGAGTGTCTCTGCTGTCACTGAAACGGTGGGCTATCCTCCTGGAGTACTGTCTCTTGGCCTCTCTGATGCCGCGGGATAGGTTGGCCCTAGGTGTTTTCAGGCCCTCCTCATCTCCAGCTCTAAAGGCAGCGTTCCGAGCCTTCAGAAGTCTGTAGACCTCCCCCGTCAGCCACGGCTTCTGGTTGGCCCGGACAGTGATAGTCTTTGTGACCGTTACATCATCAATGCACTTGGTGATGTAGGCAGTGACAGTCTCTGAGTACTCTTGGAGGTCTGTAGTGTTGTTGTATGTGGCAGCCTGCTTAAACATATTCCAGTCAGTGGTGTCGAAACAGTCTTGAAGTGCCTCTGACGACCCTTCCGGCCACACTTGTATCTGTTTGTGTACCGGTTTGATAACTTTAACGAGCGGTCTGTCTGCAGGCATTAGCATGACAGTGATGTGGTCTGAGGCTCCGAGGTGGGGGAGGGGGAGGGCCTTGTATGCTCCTCTCTGGGTGGTGTAAACAAAGTCCAGCGTATTTTTTCCCCTTGTTGGGAAGTCAACATGCTGGTATATTTTCGGGAACACACTCTTTAAGTCTGCGTGATTAAAGTCTCCAGCCAAGATGAGAAAAGCATCTGGGTGGGCTGTCTGCTGCCCACTGATGTGCTGGTACAAATCATGTAGTGCCTCACTCCTGTTGATGTTGTTGGAGCTGGGAGGGATGTATACAGCAACGAGCAGAATGGCTGTATATTCCCTCGGTAGATAGAACGGCCGGCACTTAATAATCATAAACTCCACCAGGGGTGAGCAGTGTTTGCAGACCACAACAGCGTCGTGGCACCATACATTATTGATGTAAACACAAAGCCCTCCGCCGCGTCTCTTACCTCCCTCGACGAGAGCTCTGTCTGCTCGATAGCATGTTAGCTGCTCGAGCTGAATGGCGCAGTCTGGAACGCTGTTGTTAAGTCATGTTTCCGTAAACACAAAAACACAACAGTCTCTTACAGTCCTCTGAGTAGAGCGAAGTAGTAGGATGTAGTCCAGTTTATTGTCTAAAGAGCGTACGTTCGCCAGTACGATGGTTAGGATAGCTGGCTTGTGTGGGTTAGCCGCTAGCCTAGCTCGGATACCTCCGCGCTTACCCCTCTTCTGCTTCCTCTCACGCCGCTTGTAGCGCCTCCGCTGTGGGCAAGATGCAGTAATGTGGGTCGGTGATGGTGTAGGCCTCCGGAGCAGACAGAGGTCCCGCAGCTCTTCGGCGTGCGCGGAGTTTAACTCTAAAAATGTGGTTCTGCCGACATCGAGCAGAAACTCACGACTGTATGCGCGCTTAAAGACAGGTAGACGAGACGAATATGTACAAAAACATTGCGACTTACAAGACAAAAAACACGAAAACATCGTTCTGTCGGGAGAGAGAGAAGCCGCTGCGTCTGTTGTGCGCGCTGCCATCTTATTAAGCAGTATCTTATAAACAATATTATTATATTGTTTAAATTAGAAATTCTAAAAAGCTTATAAATTTTAATTTTTGAATGTGACATAGATGACATACTTATAATATTAGAAAAATGACAAAGGTAAAAAGAAAATGCCCCTGTAAGTCACTCTAAGGAGTCAAATGTCACCTCGTATTAGGAAGGCTAATTTTTGATCAGAATTTTTGATTATTGATCAGAAGGTGCTCCTAATTTTTTTAAATTAGGAGGACAAGCGCTCCTAAAAAGAAAAGTAAGCATAGAGCCCTGTGTAACAGTATTTTAGATCCCTGCATGAGGTCTTAAAGAGACAGCAGCCTAAATAAACCTGCTGCTCTGTCATTACTGTCTATTTATACAGTGAAGACAATCCAGTGTTATTTTACAGTTGAATAGATTATTACAAATTTAATTTGTATCTTGTTTTTGTTTTTGCTATTGATTGTCATTAATTTATTTGTTCATACTTTATTATTTACTATTTACTTGTCTTTTTTAGTTATAATAAATTCAATTCTGAGAGCATGTGATTCTTGGGTGGGGAGGGGGCGTGGCCCATGGGAAATAGTCCTGCCACCACAGCTGGAAAATATCCTAGAGGAAACACTGTATATATGTATATGTCTGTGTGTGTATATATATATATATGTATATGGAGTAAGGTGGTGGATGCTCTTCAGTTGCATCCAGGAGGGCACTACAGCACCACACTGGTCAAACCACATTATTGCATATATTATATTTATATATATGAGACGTGAGAGAGCCGGTCCCTAAGAATATTTTCAAAGTGAAACCGGTTTGTGGTGTAAAAAAGTAGGAGACCCCTGTTTTAACTAATTGCAAAGGCTAAATAATCAGTCAATGTCTACTGATTAATCAGTGAAATAATCGATGATTTGTTTATTAATCATTCTAATAATCAATTATGAAAATAATCAATTGTTGCAGCCCTAGTAGACAAATGTTTTCCTTTTTTCAATTGTCCCAATTGATTCTCATTTGTTCATTTTAGGCCTGATGAAAGTGAAAGAAGAAAGACAAGATCTGAATGAGGTGGAGGAGAAACATCAGGATCAGAAAGATCATGTGACCGGAGAAAAATCAGTGAGCTGCAGCATTCAAATAACAGACGTCAAAAAGCCTTTCAGCTGCTCTCAGTGCGGAAACACTTACAAACATAAAAAAAGCCTTAAGAATCACATGAGAAGTCATAGCGAGGAAAAGCCTTTCAGCTGCTCTCAGTGCGGAAACACTTACAAACTTAAAGTAAGCCTTATGAAACACATGATAATTCATAGCGAGGAAAAGCCTTTCAGCTGCTCTCAGTGCAGAAACACTTTCATGCGTAAAGAAAGCCTTAAGGATCACATGTTAATTCATGCTGGAATAAAGCCTTTTACCTGCTCTCAGTGTGGAAAGAGTTTTACACAGAAAAGGCAACTTAAGGATCATTTGCATATTCACTCTTCAGAAAACCCTTTCAGCTGCTCTCTGTGCGGAAACACTTTCACGTGTAACACAAACCTTAAGAATCACATGTTTATACATGCTGGAATAAAGCCTTTTACCTGCTCTCAGTGTGGAAAGAGTTTTACCAGGAAAAGTCAACTTAAGGATCATTTGATAACTCACTCTTCAGAAAAGCCTTTCAGCTGCTCTCAGTGTGGAAACACTTTCACGTGTAACAAAAGCCTTAAGAATCACATGTTAATTCATGCTGGGATAAAGCCTTTTTCCTGCTCTCAGTGTGAAAAGAGTTTTGCGTGCAACAAAAGCCATAAGGCTCACATGTTAATTCATGCTGGAATAAAGCCTTTCAGCTGCTCTCAGTGCGGAAACACTTTCACTCGTAAAACAAACCTTAAGAAGCACATGTTAATTCATACTGGGATAAAACCTTTTACCTGCTCTCAGTGTGGAAAGAGTTTTACACAGAAAGGAATCCTTATGAATCACATAAGAACTCATAGTGGGGAAAAGCCTTAGCTGTTTTCAGTGAGGAAACTCTTTCACGTGTAATGAAAACCTTAAGAATCACATGTTAATTCATACTTGGATAAAGCCTTTCAGCTGCTTTCAGTGTGGATTGAGTTACATTCACATTTATTCATTTAGCAGACGCTTTTATCCAAAGTGACTTACAATTGGGGAATACATCAAGCAGTTCATCTCAAAGAGGTGAACAGACACAGAAAGTGCTCTTAAAAACCAAATTTCATTGTTCAAATAAGTACAAGCTAGACAGGGAAAGATTAAAGAAAAGAGAATTTTTTTTTTTTTTTTTTTTTTTTGAATAGTGACGAAAAAGATGAGTTTTCAACCATTGCTTGAAAATTGTTAGGGAATCAGCATTCCTGATGGGGTGGGAAGATCATTCCACCATCCAGGAACAGTGAAGGAAAATGTTCTGGAGAGTGATTTTGAGCCTCTCTGTGATGGTACCAAGAGGTGTCGCTCACTAGCAGATCTCAGACTTCTGGAGGGGATGTAGATTCGTAATAGTGAGTGGAAGTAGGATGGTGCTGAGCCTGTGGTCTTTCTGTATGCAAGCATCAGTGTCTTTAACTTGATGCGAGCTGCAAACGGCAGCCAGTGCAAGGAGATAAAGAGAGGTGTAACATGGGCTCTTTTGGGCTCGTTGAAGACCAGTCATACAGCTGCATTCTGAATCATTTGTAGAGGTTTGATTGTGCTTGATGGAAGTCCAGCCAGAAGAGCATTGCAGTAGTCCAGTATAAATGACAAGGGCCTGGATAAGAAATTGTGCAGCATGCTCTGTCTGATGCTGTTTCACCTGTAAACGAGGATTTGATCATCACATGAGAATTCACACTAAAGAGCTGCCTCACCAGAAAAATTCACACAAATTAAAAGACTCACATCTGTTCTGGTTGTGGCAGGATATTTCTACGGGTTTTAAAAGCGTGGAAAGTTGTGTACTGTATAGGGATGGATCTTGTTAAGGTTTTAAAGGCATTACCGTTCTTACTGTTACTGCTGATCTATTTGGTATTTTTATCGGGTTGTTTTTGTTATTTGGCTCAATTCTCAGGATGTGAACTTTTTCTCTCAAAGTTATAAAACTATGAAATATGTTCAAGCTCTCTGAACAATTAGTTTCTTGTTCTGTTTACATGTAACACTGCTACACAAATAAATGTACTGTATAAATTCAAATGTGCATATTCTTTTTCTGTGTAATATAATATATACTTTTCCCAGTAAACTTTTACCTACCGTTGAAATCAACCTGTGAACACATGTGTGGCCCAAATTGGTTGCACCTAGGGCCCGGTCAATTTTGTCCCATAAAACAACACGCCATCTGCTGAGAATCTTTTATTTGCTGGCAATTTTAATTCTATTTAATTGTGCAAAAAACATGCTGAAACAATGAATCAAACACATCAGGGTTATGTTTAGTAGTGTCAAGGCAATCCCCTTCATTTCAATGGAGAGCCAGCGATTTCTGGCGACATGAGCGACAGGATGTAGGCGTGACCAGCGCCTACAATGGAGTTCACGAGCAAAGACCGCACCACAACCAAATATGTAAATGAATAGTTGATTGTTCAGAAAGTTAGGGATGAGTTGGAAGAGGATGAAAAGGTAAATGGGATGGTCAGGTTGATCTGGGCGTCTGGAATTGATGGCCCAGAGAGACTCAGGATGGATCATCTCGTTTGTATATTTAGGCCAAACGATTAGGACCCCCCGATGCAACCTGAAAAGAATAAGGATAGCTGATTTGATTAAAGGGGAGGGAAGGGTGGGTTCGAGAAAAAGAGACGAACAGTGCGGTATGAGGCGGCCCGATATATGAAGGATTCGGGAAGTGAGGTGATTGGTAGAGGCGTGGCCTCGCTCCCGAACCTCAGTTAACCAGTTAACTCCCTGAAATGTTAGTAGAGCTATGACAACAATCCTCCTGCATTTATGATGTTTCCCCAATGGACTACTGTGGTAGAGTGAACAAAGGTCAAATAAAAAATATATATTTTACCTCAAGTTCTCTTTGGAGGATGGACAGTCCATGCTATTCTCTTCATGCAATCCATGTTTTTTTTGTCCATAACACACCAAGATTTTGTGAGTCACAATCACATAATCTGATATAATGACTATCATAATCAACAAAAATATTGTGTAGTCTGAACTTGACATTAGATCAGGGGTCACCAAGTTCGGTCCTGGAGGGCCGGTGTCCCTGCAGAGTTTAGCTCCAACTCTAATCAAACACACCTGAAGCAGCTAATCAAGGTCTTACTAGGTATACTTGAAACTTCCAGGCAGGTGTGTTGAGGCAAGTTGGAGCTAAACTCTGCAGGACACAGGCCCTCCAGGATCAAGTTTGATGACCCCTGCATTAGATAGACAATCCTGTGACAAGATACACATTTAGGTCACAGTAAAGCAGACATTTGCATATGCATTTTCATTGAACATATGTTTAACTTTATCCTTCCAATTCATGCTGTTTTATGATTAACTACTTTATGAAATCCTTCATCCACACAGGTGGTTTTGTCCTGACCAGTCTTTGGTGGATTTCATGAGTTGAATGGAGAGAAGCAGGTTTTTTCGAAATGGTGCTCACCTCACATTATCAGTCTGTCGTGAATTGATAACTCATTATGGATTAAGAAGAATGATGACAGGGTTGTATCGTCATCAAGGGCAGTTCTAGACCCTTTTTAGGTGGGCTTCAACCCCCCTATTTTTGGTCTCAGCCCCCCTAAAACTATACTCTGCTATCTGAACGATCAGGCCAGTGCTGCTTCCTCCAGAAAGTTTATCATTCTCGCTCGTTTATGGATCTCAGTGTGGCACTCACACGCTGTGATAGATCGTTAATGTGACACATTTGAATGAAGCGCGCACACTGAGTGGCATTGTACTGACAGCACGGCAGCCTGGTCTCATGAAAGTGCGTTTCAATGTCACGATTTTCTGTTTCTATTTGGTGTGCTATTTATACGCAGAAACTGACTTTGGCGTGCATGCGAATGGCGTGTATATTTTTTAAAAAATATGTGAAATGTGAAATGGTTAGGTTTAGGGGTGTGGGGAAGGTGCGTATCATAAGTATGCCAAAGTCAGTTTCTGAGTATAAATAGCACACCAAATAGAAACAGAAAATCGTGACATTGAAACGCACTTTCATGAGATAGGGTTTTTAACTTTCGCATCTTCTTGAGCAAATAAGCAAATACACACAATGTTATGTCACAATTGCTGTCTTGATGAGTATCCAAGAAGTTAAACATGTCTTAAATAAAAAATAAAAAACAGTTACGAAAATATTGGATGTGTGTCAGTATAATGGATCCATGCATTTCTTATATTAGGTTAATATTAATCAAACAACAAAAGAAAACATGAGAATCACTCACTGCTCTTAACTATGTAACTTCTGTAACTTTAATGGATAATTGTGTCTAATTACTTCATACAGTAATACAGTTTTCATAAGCACAGTAAAATACTGTTTATTTAGGTCATTTGTATCGTTGTATCTAATGGTCTCCCCCTAAAGATGAAAGCCTACCCAGGTGAAAAACAAGTGCACTTCCATAATTTACTTAAAGTGCTCTATTTTTGTGCACCAATTTTGTACTTAATATACTAAAAATTATTCTTTAGTACTTCTTAAGATAAACTTAAGGTCACGTAAGTGTACTCACCTTTGCTATTTTGGAACGCCATGAATATTAACTAATATTCATGGCTATAATAATAGCACAGTTGAGTACACTTAGGACTGAACGATGTAGGGCTTTTAAAATGAAAATTCCAAAAGAAAAGTTTATTAAGAACTAGAATCTAAAATCATATTGTGATATCTTTAATACTTCTTGAGTAATAGACATGCAAACTGTAGAAAAAAATCATGTTTATGGCACTCAGACAGGTATGTTCAATGCAGTTGTTTTGACAGAAGTAAACAAGATACATCTCTAGTTTCAACATTGTTTGTTCTTCAGACATTCCTTTTTAAAAGAAAAGAAGTATCAATATTTTTGCAAATTGACCCACATTACGTTTTTGACCACTGAAAATGTGTACATTTTAACAGTTTACTCCTGGAGCCATATTTGAATTCCAATATCTCTGGAACTGAACCATATAGGGCCTTTAAAATGAAGATACCAAAAGGAAAGTTTGTTAAGAACCCATATCTAAAAGGGTACTGAGATATCTTTAATACTTCTTGAGTTACAGGCCTGCAAACTTTGGAGAAAAAACTTGAAAAGTGCTGTTACCCCATTTTCAAATGGTCACCATTGGCACATAATGCAACAAAAATGGCTAAAGTCAACATATTTTACTAACAGACCTACCAATCTCTGTGCAAAAAAAAAAACATTATGATGCTGCCATCTTTCTGAAGTCATTTTTACACCCTTGTAATTTGGCTCTGAATCTCAGGTGAAAATTGCCATTTTGACCCCCCTATACAAAATAGTGGATTACTCAGTAAATATTCATCCACGACATTTAATATTTTGGCTTTCATCACTAAACATGTCTGTTTTTCTTCAGAAAAAAATATTTGAGCCGGGGATTTTTTTAAAAATTTGGTTGATTTGACACGGAATGACCCTCAAGTATTTTACACCACTGCATTTCTGTCACTATCGAAAATGTGCTGTCACTACCGGAACATGGGATGTTTTGTCAAAAATAAAGTATATTGAATTATCAACTGAGATGTTGGTCCGTGTACGTTGCGTTCATTCGAGTTTTGATTCTGAATTGAAAAACAAAAAATCGAATTACGATGACTTATTCTTTTTTTTATTAAATATTGAAAACAAAAAAAATTGAAAAACGCTGTTTTATTGTTTCAGGACACACAAAAAAGAGAAAATGGCTTGTTTGTTAATTTTTCTCTATTCGTTTAATCATAGTTAGAGTGGTAATCAAAATTTCATAATACCAAGCATGATGAATGCCGAAAAGTGCACATTTTCATTATAACAACTAACCTAACCTGGAAGTGAAGCTATAATTGGCGGTCTTTTCTTGGGGGAAAAATGTCCAGTATTGAGCCATATGCGCAAATGATTTCTAATATGATACAAACAGGAGCAACATTTTCAGAGATCTCAGACAGTCTAGTTCAACATGGTGCTGGTCGCGGTTGTTCTGCAATGAGTATCCGAAGATTTTGTGCACAGCACAACATTGTAAGAAGAGGACATGTATCGGACTCCCATTTAGAACTGGCAATAGCTAATGCCATAAGTGAGGTAAGGATAACATTTCATTGTTTTGGTAGCTAATTACGGTACTTCAGTGTACATTACTGTCAGTGGACATACTTTTAATTAAATATACTTTTTCATGTCCTAATAGACAGGGCCAACATTTGGCAGAAAACTCATGACAGGGTACCTGTCAGCAAATGGGATAAGAGCGGGTGAGGGCAGAGTGGGCAAACTTTTGAGTACCATCCAACAACCATACCATGAAGCGCGATGTCATGTAAGTGTGTGTGTGTGTGTTTAAAAAATAGGCTACCGATTTATAGTCTAAGCCGATTTATCATAAACTGTTCTGTGGTCTCTACTCTAAAATTAAAAAAAAATAAAAATACTACTCTACACAATACACAATAATCTCAGCTTACTAAAGTCAGGTCTTTGTGGCTTTTCTTGAATTTTTATAAAGGATGCTTAGGCTACACCAACAATAACCCATAATTTACTGTGTGTTCAGGGTGCACGTAACCTGAATCCAGTTCCATATACCGCAGAATGCATGGGCCATAAATTGCACATTGACCAGAATGAAAAACTGGTAATGTTTGGAGCAACACATGTCCTGGCAATTGATGGATTTAGCAGCAAAATTGTTTCTTTTTTATCTATGCCAATAAAGAACAATCTTTTAATTTATGAGGACGTTTACAGGTGAGCAATTTTCATGAATTTGCATTTTAGTAGTATTGTTATTATTATTATTATTATTATTATTATTCCCAGATCTGCAGTTGTTAACCATGGGATGTGGGACCAAATTAGAGTGGACCATGGAAAGGAATTTTACTTATCCTTATTCATTCAAGAAATGATTGAAGGTTACCGAAACAGACGAGAGAGACAACCATACATGCAAACACAATCAACTAAGGTACAGTATAAACTCAATTTGCATAATATAGGCAAATTGTGAAAATACTTTTCCCCCCAATATTGAAAAAAATTACAGCTAGTGCACAGAGGCACAGTTGTGATTATAAGTTTACATAAACCACAACATTAATTTCTTAAACTATGAGAGGAGTAATATATATATTTTCGTAGTGCTTTAAAAAGCTATTTCACAATGTTTACAAGTAGTCCACAAACCAAATTAACAGATTTTACCAGTTTAATGGTTTACATAGGCTTGATTCTTAATACAAAGCATTATTGCCTGGACAATGGCTGTATCAATGTTTGTGGTAGTCCCTTGTTTGTCCTAAGTTGTTAAACTTAACCCTGTTCTTCAGAAATGTTCTCCAGGTCCTAGACCTTATACATATTGGTGATTGTGACAGATATTGACTACTACAAAAGCTGATCATACGGTTCAAAAACATCATGTTTTCACATCAGCAGTTTAAACTGTAACTACTTTGTTCATATGTTTCCACAATTACAGAACCACACAGTTGAAAGGATGTGGCCAGAGATAAATGACAGGGTTAACTCAAGACACTCAAGACAGCACTTGTAGAGCTAGTGGACCAGGAATTGTTGGACATGGAGGACAACCTTGTCAGATACTGTGTCTCCAGCTTCACATGCCAGTTATGTCACCTTGGCATCAGTAGAGTTGTACAGGCGTGGAATGAACACAGGATTCCAGGTATACTGAAATAACACATTTTTATTGAAAGAACAATGATTAAGAACTGTCAGTCTGACTTGAAATTGTTACTCCAGGCAAAGGCATTCCCAATGTTTTGGCAGAGGGTGGATGTCTAAAGAAAATCTCAGAGGAACTGTTGCCACATGCCAATGAAGCAGCTGACCTTTATGAAGCAGAACTAGGCTCGTCACTGACCAGACATTCAGTGTTTGGAAGTGATCCCTTTTCTTCAGGGAGACAAAGAGAATGTGTGGAACACCACTTTGCAGAACTGCACCCAGATATAGAAATATGCTACAACAATACTGTGAACGGTGACTTCTCATACTTTAAACTAGCTCTGCTGGATCTCATTGAAACAACAAAAAGATACACAACTTGAACCATAAATAACAGAAAAAGTATAGAAACAACATTTGTTTAGAGTTTAGTCAACAGAAACTATGTCTTTCAGAACAGACAATGCATCAGAAAGGCCTGTGAGTTCATAGACATTGTTGCACTCTTGTCTACATTTAAGACACTGGCTAGAAGTTTCATGCCATTGCAGCACACATACTTTGCATCCCACAATGCTTCGGCAACAGACTGCAAACATTGGCTCCTGGAAGGGTCCTGTGAAATAAGAGATTCAATAAAGTTAGTCTTACTCATTTTGTCTGGTTAAATGTTCCAGTTTTTCCCCACTCTTAATAAAGTTGACTCCTAAAATATAACAAATTTGAAAAAAATAAAATAAATGAAAACAGCTGCTTTGTGCAATAGAATCAGCAACTGAACTATTATTTTTCCATGATTCTTATGGTAATCAATTTGGCAAGTATAAAACAAATGCTATAATACCTGAAGAATACACTTTTATGCAAAACATTGGATTGTGTTAAAATGAGTTGGGGTGCAAACCTTTGCATACATGACAACTGAATGCTGCCTGTAGCTGTTGTGCTTGGGAGTTTGTCATCACCAGTGTGGTTCTCCTGTTACTAGAGGCAACGTCGGAGAGCTCTTTCATTACAACCGTGACTTCTTGTAGGCCTTGAGCAGCCAGCACAACTTCTTCAATTCTTTCAAACACATCCTGCAAGCCACTGCTGCCATCATCTCTCTGACTGAAGTTGAGACCCCCCCCCCAAAATAAAAAATAAAAATCTAATTTTAGGTAGAATGTTAGGGACGGGCAGACAGAAATCATTCACCTTAGATTAAATTTCTCAAAAAAATTAAAGTGAATACAGGCTATCAATTGTCAATATTCTTTGATTGTATAAGATCATCTTGAACAAGTCATACAGTATACTGGAACATGAGGGTGAGTAGATGACAACTGACATTGAGGTTAATGTTCTTGTCAACTTCAGTCTCCATCATAAATTGAGATGTGTGAGTACTTAACCATTTCTGATCATCAGTAGGGAAGAAAAGAAAAAAAACCTGTATGTACCTAGGTCTCTTTCGTTTGGTCTCTTGTTGAAATCTTAGAAATTCCTCCTCTGAAACAGCAAGTATTTTGCGAGCATTTTGCTTCCAGTATAATGAACCTGTAGGTAACATATGAATAAACATTCAAGTGTCAAATAAATAAATGAAACCATAAAACAGTATTAATGACTATAAAGTATTCTGCATTAAAAAAAAAAGATGGTAATGAAATACCTTTGGTTCCTTCAGACTCCACTATTTGATTACCCTGAGCATCCGTAAGGATCAGCGGATCTTCACTGTTTAGGGCACTTTGAACTTTAGCCGTAATGCCAGAGACTGTTGCTTCAAACTCCATAAACCGGACAACTACAGTTCTGCTGGGCTTCAATTTTCCATTCAAACATTCAGCAATGAAAATAGACCTTTCAATTGAAAAGTTAAGGTGCTATTATTCAACTTTTACAGCTACATATTCACAATGTACAAGTTCACTTGTTAGCAAACAACACACACACACACACACACACACACATCTCTCTCTCTCTATTGTGAGTGTACTGTATGTATATGTATACCAGTATAGAATGATAGATGGAGAGATACCTTTGAAACGAACGGGACATGCTTGCCCTTGGAGGTCCAGCACTACCCTGGACAGGGGATGCAACATTGGATGCTGTACGTAATGCTGTATGTAAAAATGAGAAGCGCTGACTGCCACTTGAGGTACTGGCAGATGAAGATGGAGACAGACTGGAATCACTGTCGCCATGTACTTCATAATGACCCCTTGGGGTTAAGTCGAGGGTGCTGAACAGCCCGTTATCTCCAGGAAAAGGCAATGTTCGTATCGTCAGTTAGATACAAATTTTGGCTGGAAACCTGCAAAGTATTGTTAAATAATTATTGTTGCCTTTTTATAAACCAACCACCTTAACGTATAAACTCATGCGAACCGCCACTTGCCAGCTAGAACTTCACTGTGCTTTTAACTTTGCTTAATTAGTATGATAAGATTCTTAATCAGTTGCACCTGGAAAATCCTGCCAATTTTCTCAGTGGACATGTCATCTTCCCTCACTGTCACTCTCTTGTTGCTTTTGAAAAGCACGTAGTGGTCCATCATCATTTCTCGGAGAGACGGTAATGCCATTGAATTTGAGCGCTGCGGTTCAGTTTACATCCGGGTCTTTCAAGAATACTACAAAATAAAATAAATAATAGATAGCAAGAAACTATAAATGAGCTATATTTTGAATATTTTACATTTTGGGCAAAAAAATACTTTTTAAACAGTTATTTCATAATTTCATTTTCATTTTAACAACGAAAAATGAATGAAATCATCGTAATTCGATTTTTTGTTTTTCAATTCAGAATCAAAACTCGAATGAACGCAACGTACATGGACCGATGTTATGATAGTTTTTGGTTCAATGTATATTCAAACTAATGAATCCTTAACTTTGAAATCAGTATGATCAAGAAAAATTGGATTCAAAATACAACAAATCTCATAAATTACATTTGAAATATTGTTAAAAATGTAATTATTGATTTACCTCTGAATTTTTCTTTTTTTTTATAAAATAGCAAATATACCTGTATATATTTACAATGTAGATGTAAGCAAAATCTTAATAGATCAATATAATCCTTCTAATTAAATTATTATTACTGTTTCGGTAGTGACAAATTTGGGAAGAGGACAAATTTTCCAAAACTTACTGAAAATACAATATGATAATTAACTGCACAATTACTAGAAATGTGTACCTTGGATATTATACAATATGCATACATACAATTTTTCTTTTGAAAAAAATTTTTTTTTTCAAGACGTTTCCAACTCTGGCTTTGGACCAATTCTGTAGAATGGCCCATAAATAATTTATTTGAGTCCAGACCTCCGCTGGGAAGAGACCGGACCTCCTGGAACTTTAATTGAATACCCCTGACTTGTGTCATAAAGAAAGACTTTATTTGTATGGTTTTGTAATATCTGTGTCACATATTTCCTTATGTGTCATGGTAGATCAGGTAGATCTCTTATCGTAGAATTGCATTACAGATCAACTGTTTTGTACATTGTAATGGATTAAAACCTAAGTAACAGGCTGGATGTACATTAACCTTACAAAGCATATCATAGAAGATCAGATATTTTGTCTAGAGCTTCATAATTAGGATGAATTAAATTCATGAGGATTTTTAATGAGAGACTTGACTCGGACTCTAGACTTGTAAATAAAGACTTGTGAACATCGCTGAGTGGTTTCTCCACTGCATGGATCTTCATGTGTATCTTCAGGTGACTTTTAAAAGCGAAACTCTTTTCTTTCACTGATCACACGTGTGCGGCTTCTCTCTGCTGTGGATCTTCTCATGTCTTTTCTCTGTGTTTTCAGAGATCCTGATCGACTGAATGTCTTGTCACAGTGTGAACACTTGTGAGGTTTCTCTCCAGTGTGAATCCTCTGGTGCAGTTTTAAATGGCTCGCTGTAATAAAAGTCTTGTCACACTCAAAGCACAAGTACTCTCTCACACCAGTGTGTGTTTTCTGATGTACATGTAAACTCTGCAGCAGTGAAAAACACTTTCCACATTCAGAACAGGAATGTGGCTTCTCCTTCGTATGAACTGTCAGGTGTTTCTTCAGGTTTAATGACTGAAGAAATGTTTTGCCGCACTGATTACACTTGAACGGCTTTTCTCCGGTGTGGATTCTCATATGTACTTTAAGATGATTTTTGAATGTGAAACTTTTCCCGCACTGATCACACTTGAACGGCTTTTCTCCGGTGTGAACTCTCATGTGAAACTCAAGACTTTGTTTGTATGTGAAACTCTTCCCGCACTGATCACACGTGAATGGCTTCTCTCCAGTGTGAACTTTCATGTGAACATTAAGATTATGTTTTTTTGTGAAACTCTTCCCGCACTGATCACACGTGAACGGCTTCTCTCCGGTGTGAACTCTCATGTGAACATTAAGATTATGTTTTTTTGTGAAACTCTTTCCACACTGAGTGCAGGTGAAAGATTTATTGGCTTTTCTTTTCTTTTAAAAATGTATTTTTAGTCTTTGAGCGACTCAAAGGTTTTTCTCCAGGTTTGTCACGATGTTCCTCCTCCACTTCACTCGGTTCTTCACTCTCCTCGCTCTCTTCCATCAGCTCTGAAAAAAAGGGGGGAAAAAATCACTTTAAATAAACCAATATTCAAAGAGCGAAATATAAAAGTGATTATTGATGTAATAGCAGAAACAAGAGAGCTGCTGTAAAACATTATAATCATTCTGGTGTGTTTTTATGAAATTGCATGAATGAGGTAGATTGACATTTCATTTATTGTTTTCAAAACATTTTAGGCACAAATTAAATTTTGTTGTAGCGAGTACTATCAATCATCTAATGATAAGTTAAAGGGACCAAACAGATCTCGCCCCCATTTACTTCCATAGCAGGAAAAATAATATGAAAAATAAATACTATGGTAGTCAATATCTTTTCAGTTACTGACATTCTTCCAAATATCTTCCTTTGTGTTCAGCAGAACAAAGAAATTTAAACAGGTTTGGAGCAACCTGAGGGTGAGTAAATGATGACAGATTTTAAATATTTGGGTGAACTATCCCTTTAAGTTATTCCTTCAACCCTGTCAGACAGTCTGGAAAGCCCATTTACTTCATACAATTTGCTGTTTATTGCTTATTGCTTAAAAAAATAAAACAAAAACACAATGTTGTATCCAACATACTGAATATCTGTTGAAAACTACCCATTTCATAATTTAACTCTCTATCTAAATGTGATGAAGTGCTTGAATCTTTCTAACATGAATGTTCTTCAGCATCATGAATGAAGAATAAACACCAACCTGTTTGTTCTTCAGTATCTTCAGTGTGTTTGATTCTGCAGGGTTCTGGATCTCTCATCTTCTCTCTGTCCTCTTTAATAAACTCAGTCTTTGATCAGATTTCAGCTCTTCCTGATGCTCTGATGCTCGTCTTCACTTCTGATCTGATGGGAATCTTCCAGCATTTATTGGTGAACTGCAGTGGGAGGAGCTTCACTGATGATGAATTCCAGTGTGGGAGGAGCTTCACTGATGATGAGTTCCGGTGTGCTTTTCGGGTAACAGGTGGCGCTTCGGTAGCGCGGCCGCCATTTTGGGGTGAAAATTCCAACTGGACAACGTTACAGATAAACAGAAATAGACAGAATAACAACGAAAGAGAAGTCAAAGTGGAATAAAAGAACACAATGTTGGGCAATCCACTTCAAAAACTATCAGTGTGACAGTAAAAATCTTGACTTTCATCATTTTCCCAAAGACTCTGACAGGTAATTATTCACAAAAGTGTAAAAATATTGTGTGTTTTGAAGTGGGATATAGCGCTGTCTTGGTCTGCTAACTATAACTGTTTTTAGTCTAGTAGTAAACTTAAATCCTTTTAGGAACTACAGGTCCTAGCCATAGAAACCATAATAATGATTTATATGGATATGACACTATAGTTAAAATAAGCTTATAAACTTTACACATTTACAATTAACGTTACATACTATATTATTATTTACTATTACTCCAGTAGGTCTGAAATATATATTGTACGTTTTAATCCCCTGAACACACTACAAACATGATGATCTCTAGACCATGATGCATTGCTGTGTCTGTCATAATTAAATAATTTTGGAGAAAGTGGCTGTACTTGTTTTTTTTTATATACAGTCTTCCTTTAACGGACATTAATATAAGACAATACTGCAAAAACAGTTTACTGTCAAGATGTTATTCCTGTTATATATTTATTATCCAACATTTCTAATTTTTCTGTCATTAATTTAATTTCATATGTTGGTATTAATTCTGTGTTGTTATAATGCTAACACTTGAACTTAAAATATGTGTAACCGAAACTGACATGCTTTCTAGAGACCAAAAGGTTTTGTAAAAAAAAGGGAAGACTTTAAAATAAAGTCTGTAAAATAAACTGTTAAAAGTATTTGATTATCACTTGTCTAGTGATTGTACATTATTGTTGTCATGGAGCGTTCTATTGAGTTTCGCCTCTTGGGCTTCTATACTCTTTGTCTTTATTGAGTACTTGCTGTGCGTCACTGCAGTCATCCAAGTCTAACTATAGCTCAGCACAGTAGAGTTTATACCTTTCAAGGGGGAGGGATACATAGAGGTGGAGACAATATAAACAAAGCATGCAAATGCAGTACAGGAATCAGCCCGGTAACATTTCCCCAGCCCTGCCCTCATCAGTATAACAGTGTCATTCAAATGCATAGGTGCTAATCCAATCAGCCTGACAGTATCTCCCATACCTTCACATTATCATAGAGACAAAGGCACACCTGAGCCTTGAGCTTAGCATTCACATTTAACTTGGGACCCTGCCCAGTGCATAAAGACAAAAGGTTAATGTCTCAGACACCTGAGCTGTCTGACTTGATCTTCTTAGAATGTCATCATCTTTACCTCAAAATGTACAACACAATGTACATAACTTATTCAGTTTATTTACTATTACATTGGAACCTAGATTTAAATTTTATTAAT
Source organism: Schizothorax lantsangensis (assembly GCA_027422415.1). Taxonomy (NCBI): domain Eukaryota; kingdom Metazoa; phylum Chordata; class Actinopteri; order Cypriniformes; family Cyprinidae; genus Schizothorax; species Schizothorax lantsangensis. The sequence goes on from JAPDDO010000384.1 coordinate 92,265, forward strand.
TTGTAATCCAACACACTTGTTTTTATAGGGTCAAAGACCAGATGTCAAATTTTATTCGCAACAAATGAAATTGACCAAAGGATATATATTCATAAAAAATCCATTAAGTGCTAATTAGAGATCGACCGATATATCGATTAACCAATATTTTTCCCGTTTTAAGCATTTTACCATAACCGGATATCGGTTTTGTATTCGGATCACCGTAAACACCTCCATCTTGTGGGTGTTTTGAGAATTGCACGCAGGATCACCATTGCAGCGCGTCTGAGGGGAGACAAGACAACAACAATGGCGTCAGGTACTTGATTTGCTGTAGTTATTAAACTTTATTTAACATAACAGCCATTAATGCACAAATTAGATGTATTACACAAATGCCTGATATGCAGTTTATGCAGCTTGGCTCTAAGAAATAGAGAAAAACTCACGGAGTCATGTAAGATAATCATTCTGTCCCAAAAAGACTAACTTTGCTGATTAAATAATATGCAGATGAATGAGCGCATGTTGGAAATAAAAGCGCTGAATTAAATTCTCTCTCTGTTGTATATGCTCACTTAGTCTCGTGAGCTGCTTTGAATTGCTGTTCACTCAGCGGTTGATGCCAGGAAATGCTCCAGCACGGCCACCGCATTAGCTTTTAACAAGTTCACTTGTTTGAATTGTAACACGCTAAATTATATTAATATTTACTATATAAACATTATTTCGCTAATAATCATCTAAATAAATACATCTCTATGGAAATTAATTATTTATTATCTCTGTGAGCGATCGCAGTTTGAGTATAGTTCTTCTGTGTAACGTTAAATTCATAGATAAACCACGCTGTCAGCAGGCCTCATAATCTAGAATGACAAAAACATTTTAATAATTCTGATAACATACCAGTTGAGAAATGCAATAAAATATGATGTTTTGTTTGTTATAGCCTATTTCAATATTACAGAGAATATTATTCAGTGAATTAACATTATCCAGTGAATTATTCTTCACTCTTTAGCCTATTAAACAGCTTATAAACCTACTAAAACTGTAGTTAAAAATGAAGTTATGACTTATTTTCTCCATTTGAAAATGACATTCTACATTTATTTTGCTTATTGTAAATATCAGTGTTGCCGCTGATGCTTTTTATAAATAAAATGTTTTTATTGTTGTAATATGAAGATTAAATTTAACACGAAAGACTGTTAATTTTAAACCTTTTTTTTTGTTAAGATTACTGAAATGGTGGAAATGCTCGTGATGGCGCCGCAATGGCAGCTACTGTGCTTTGCTCTCCATGTTTGTACTGTTTTTGTTTGTTTTTCCTGTTTTTTGTTTCTCAAACACGATCAGCTTTACAGGGATGAACTCTGAACATCGGCAGAACACACCACAAAATCGATTTTGATTACTCGGAGCTTTGCTGGACATTATAGTTGGCGGACTGCGGTGTTGTTTAGACGCTCAGGTGCGCAGACGGGGGAAGCGAGCCGGCGTCTTGTGACTGTGAGCGCGGATTAGAACGCCGTTCAGCATCTTTGCGATCTCCGCTCTCTACCAACCGAACAAACTTCTCCTGCTCTCCCGGACAAATAAGGATTTCAAACTCTGCTGCTCTGTGTTTCAAACTCAAATCCATGAAGCGCGTTAATCTTCCCACCTGTAGAGCAGATCGCGAGGCAGAATAAAAACGCGCGGCGGCGGGACGTGTTCTAAAAGATGGTGTACAGATGTAACTGAAGAAGATGTGCTGTTAGATCTAGAAACGCTCTTCATTAACTGAAGCCGTTTATTCGCCTCGGGAGTTCTGTTCGTTCATTCTCGTGAGTGTTTACTTCCACCGCACGCGAATGCCAGATCAGCTTGACCTCACACAGAGACTGAGCAACAACACCCGGATTCTGTTTTAATCATTCTCGACTTTAATAAAGCAAATCTCTCACGCGAACTGCCAAAATACAGACAGCACATCACATTCCCACCAGAAGTAATATATTGGATCTGCACAGCGATAAAGGATGCCACCGTCCCTCGAGCAGCTTTGGACTATCTGAACTGTTTAGTTCACATACCAACCTACAGAGAAACTCAAATCTGAAAAACCTAAAAAACTGTTAAAAGATGGACTGCTGAAGCAGAGCAAGATAAAAGCTATCAGTTTGTTTTTGAAGCTGTGAAGACGAACTACAGAGACTGTAATATCATATATCAGTTTCTGTGATTGTGTATTCCTACCAGGACTCGTTTAACCTACAACAACGACAAACCATGGTTCACAGCAAAACTCAGACAGCTCCGTCAGGCCAAAGAAGATGCTTACAGGATGGGGGATAAAGTCTTGTATAAACAGGCCAAATACACACTGGAAAAGGAGATCAGGGTGGCTAAGAGGAATTATTCTGACAAGCTAAAGATTCATTTCTCTTCCAGTGATTCTGCTTCAGTGTGGAAAGGTATGAAAGACTTTACAAATTACAAGACACCATCCCCCAGCACTGTGGAGAATCAACAACTAGAAGACGATTTGAATGTCTTTTGCTGCAGGTTTGAAAAAACACCCCACACCCGCCCTTACACAACCATGCACTGTATAAGTGAAGATGACGGCGGCAGGTCTACATAAAGAACAAAAGAAGGAAAGCACCAGGCCCAGACGGTTGTCACCAGCCTGCCTTAAATCCTGTGCTGACCAGCTAGCCCCCATTTTCAACAGATCTTCAACAGATCACTGGAGCTGTGCGAAGTCCCCTCATGCTTCAAACGTCCACCATCATCCCTGCCCAAAGAAACCCAAAATACTGGATTAATGACTACAGACCTGTGGCTCTAACGTCTGTGGTCAGAAATCATTTGAAAGACTGGTTTTGGCTTATTGAAGGCCTCCACTGGACCCTTACTGGACCCCCTGCATTTGCCTACAGAGCAAACAGGTTGTGGATATGCAGTAACATGGGACTGCACTTCACCCTGCAGCATTGGACAGACCAGGGACTTATGTGAGGATCCTGTTTGTAGACTTCAGCTCTGCTTTTACCCATCATCCCGGACACCCTTCAGAATAAACTAACAGCTCTCCGTCCCTACCTCCATCTGTCAGTGGATACAGCTTCCTGACAGACAGGCAGCAGCTGTATAAAAAAAAATAAGGGCTGCGTTCTCTCCCCAGCTCTTCTCCCTCTACACGTCATCTACTTAATTTTATGACACCACACTAGGATATTCAGGATGGTAAGTCTGCCTACAGACAGGAGGTGAGCTTGTCTGGTGCACAAAACCTGTTCACGCTCAAAACAGTGGAGATCTGACAAATGTCTCCCCCCACTCACCATCATGTACTGCAGTGGAGTCATTCAGGTTCTGGGCACCACCATCTCCCAGGACCTGAAGTGGGACATTCACATGACTCCATTTTGGAAAGGCCCAGCAGAGGTTGTACTTCCTTCGCCAGCTAGGAAGTCAACCTACCACAGGAGCTGCTGAAACAGTTCTACTCTGCCATCATTGATCCATCCTCTGCAATCATAACTGTCTGGTTCACTCAACCAAATTACCTCAGAAGACTACGAGGGTATCCGGACTGCTGAGCGAATCATGGTACAACCCTCCCTACTCTCCAAGCTGTATTTATCAGAGTGAGCAAAAGGGCTGGCAAAATCACTCTGACCCCGCACATCCAGCACACTCCCTCTTTGAACTGCTGCCGTCTGGTCGACGCTACAGAGCTGAGCACCAGAACAACCAGACACAGGAACAGTTTCTTCCCCCAAGAACATCTCATGAACACCTCATTAACGTGGAAACACAACACTGACATTCAGACCTTACACACATGTTCTGTATTGCAATGTTTTTGCTATTTACATTGCCTATTTGAAATTGCCTATTTGTTTATACATTATTTATTTATTTTTGTTGTCTGTGTCCTGTCCCGTTGCTGTCATATGTTGCACTGTGGAGCTTTGTCACTATAACAAATTCCTCGTATTTAAACATTGGCCAATAAAGCTTTGACTGATTCAAAGGAGGGAAAAACCAAAGTATATGGACTACTTCATCAGTATTTATTGACTTTATAACAATAAATATCGTTCTGCAAGCATCAGGCACATAAACATATATTGGTATCGGTATCAGTTATAAAAAAATCTATCGGTCGACATGTCTAATTTGTGTAATATTATTTAGTCCCGTTATATTAGTTAGTTATAGATCTGACCTTTAATAAAATACTGGTATAAAAAAAAATAAGAGGTCTAATATGTATTTTAAATGATTACAAAGCCTACAAATGTGTAAAAGCTATAGGGTATCAAAGTAAAAAAAGAAATTAATGAGTATTTTTGGGCAAAAAACACAGGGTACTGTTCTTGTTCAAATATGTGAAATTTTTTATTTATTTATTTATTTTTGCTATATAAACCCATTTTTGTCTTTGACTCATATACTAATTAACCAATGCTTTATATTAAGTTACATGTACCCCAAAAAGGTACCTATAGGGGTAAAAAAAGAACAAAAGGGTTTTGTCATCCCCAAAAAGGTTTCCTTAATTTTCCCTTTTTTTCTTACCTGTCACCAGCAGGTCTACTGTTATGAACAGAACCATGTCCACCTTCAATTTGTTAGCACAGAATGTTATTTATCTTAAAATGACTTATGTTAGATTTAACAAACCTATATATCATACAAATATACCAGTCAAAAGTTTTTGAACAGTAAGTTTTTTTTTTAGTTTTTTAAATAAGTCTCTTCTGCTCATCTGGGGTTTACAAAACAAAGACATGTATAATGTTATAAAATACTTCTATTTGTTTTGACTTCACGGTTTTGAGCAGCAATTCAACATATTAGAAAGATTTCTGAAGATCATGTGACACTGAAGACTGGAGTAATGATGCTGAAAATACAGCTTTGATCACAGAAATAAATTACATTTTACAATATATTCAAATAGAAATCAGTTATTTTAAATAATACAAATATTTCATAATATTACTGTTTTTGCTGTATTTTGGATCAAATAAACGCAGGCTTGGTGAGCAGAAGATACTTATTTAAAAAAAAACAATACAAATCTTACTGATCAAAACCTTTTGACTGTAGTGTATTAAAACACATTTTCTAAAGTGCCTAAAGGTCAAAATTAGTACAATATATTTGTTGAAGAGTTCTAATACTGAACAGACTATTGAATTAATAGGCTGTGACTCGTATTATTTTTGTGTTGCTGTCTCTAGCTCCCTCCCTCCCTGTACAATAAATCCATGTGAATATCTGTCTCTGATAAATTGTTTAATGTAACTTTACCATCGATATTGGTGTCCTTTAGCACAGTATTCTGACTGATGATAACCAGATACCTAACAGATACTAGCAGTTTAATACTCAACTATGTTAATAAAGACAAAACCATCTAGAGTATTCACAGATGAAACTGACCTGCACTTGAAGCCCTGAACAAGCCAGTAATTTTGCTACATTTCACTGCTTCTTCTGGCAATAATAAAAAAAAAAAACAGGGCAGCGGGCCAAATCAGCCGCCAGGCCACCAGGAATACTCCCAGTGCTCCCGATGGCCAGTCCGGGCCTGGTGTGCAGACGTCCTCTGAGGTGTCTTGTTATATGCACTTATGGTGCAAGTGTACATTAACTCCACTAGGGGCTGTCTTGGTCTTATTATGGTGGTTACCAAAGGTAACGAGTAAGTGACTTCACTCATGTGCTGATGGGGGCATGAGCCGTTTGTGTTCAACAATGGAGCCTCGTGACACACTTCCGTTTTGAAATGTTACGGCTCAGTTATTTCCGGTTCTGTATATTTTCAGTGTGCTGTAATCATCTAGTTGACTTAAACGCCTAATAAAATGAGAGTTTGCAGGATAATTTCAAAATCCGTGTATTTTCAGAGACAGGAGAAGACATTCTGATGATTATGGTGTACAGAATTTTCCAACTCAACGAAACGTGAAGTTTTAATCCAACATCAACCGATCTGAGAAAGCGGTGGCTGGTAATCATACGTGATTGTTTCACCACAGGGTGCTAGTGCTCTAAACTATTAATCACGACGCTGCAGTGTTTGTGAGATCTGATGAATAAGATCAGAATGAACCTTCATTTATCATTTTAATATATTTAATATGTTAGTCACTATTCTGTGTCATCATTTCACTGTATGTAGCCCAGGGCCGTAGCTAGAGGATTGGGGGCCCCCTGAAAAAATATTGATGTGGGCCCCCCACACACACACACATATCATATACTGTACAATATACAAGCATGGAACCAAATTGCATGCTTTTTTTGTGGTTTTCATAATATTTCAGTTATACAACTAATAAAATATTAGAATTATTCACAGAACATGGGCCTATATAGTATAATTCCTGGATTTTGTGGGGCCCCCTGGGCAGTGGGGGCCCCTAGAATTGTCACCACCTTTCACCCCACAACGGCCCTGATGTAGCCTAATGCCAACATATGAATATTCAAAGTAGTCGCACTGTCAACGTGTTACTGTTAAAAATGAAGACTTAAATAAGGCTGTTACCGCACATTCATTCAGTCATTTTAAACACTGGAATAAGCAGCAGCTTGGAATAAGAGCATCAATGCACACAAACAATACAAATTAGCCACGGTTTTACTACAAATTAAACCAAAAATTGCAATTGAAGTTAAACCATATGACCACAAATTAACTCTGGTTTTACTACACTGACCATCGTTTAACTATGAGGTTCAAGGGTTCAAGGTTCTGGTTTATTTGTCACATACACAATCATACAGGGTATAATCAGTAGTGAAATGTAGGTCAGGACAGGTCCGCTCAATGGACAGTGCAAAAAAAAAAAAAATAATAAAAATAAAAGATGATACATAACACAGGAGCATATATTTAAATATAGGTAGGAATAAGATAAAACAAAATAAAAAAATAATAATAAGTAAAAACAAAAAAATAAAATAAGGAGTAATATGTGCAATGAACTAAAATGTGCAATACAGTCTACTGTGGATTTAATAAATATTAATATAACCAGGGATGTGCAAGAGGAATGTGCAAACAGGTTGTACCGGGTATGTACACATAGCAGCAATGCGGAAGATGGAGAATGATGGGTGTTACAGTTAATTAAATGAGTCCTGTAGATGTTATGAGACTGAGTTTAGGAGCCTGATGACTTGAGGGTAGAAGCTCCTCCTCAGTCTCTCAGTTTTTGCCATCACGCTTCTGAGGCGCTTGCCCGATGGCAGTGAGATAAAAAGACGGTTACCAGGGTGATTTGAGTCCTTGATTATTTTTGCAGCTCTGCTTTTGCAGCGTTTGAGGTAGATGACCTGCAGAGAGGGGAGGGCAGACCCAGAGATGCGCTCAGCTAAGCGCACGACTCTCTGCAGAGCTTTGCAGTCCTGATTTGTGGCGTTACTGTACCACACTGAGATGCACTGAGTCAATACACTTTCTATGGCCCCTGAATAGAAAGTTTTCAGGATTGCTGGTGAGACCCTGAATTTCCTCAGCTGTCGCAGATGGTACAGTCTTTGCCTGGCTTTCTTGACCTGTGTTTGAATGTGTGCAGTCCAAGTCAGGTCCTCGGAGATGTTTACACCGAGGTACTTGAAGCTGCTCACTCTCTCCACAGGGGTCCCGCTGATCATAAGAGGAGTGTAGGGCCGCTGCTGTCTCTTCCTGAAGTCTACAATCAGCTCTTTAGTTTTGCTCACGTTCAGAGAGAGACAGTTGTCCTGGCACCATGATGTTAGTCTCTCTACCTCACCCAAGTATGCGGTCTCATCATTGTTGGAAATGAGGCCCAGAACCACAGTATCATCAGCAAATTTTTTTTTTTTGTTATCAACAATTTTTTATTTTCATTTTTTTTACAAACAACACAACATAATATCCAAAATAAAACAAAACAAAACAAAACAAAACAGCAGACACATACTCAACATCTAAAAGTTCAATCAAAAGGGAGGGAGAGAGGGAAGGACAACAAGAACACAAAAGTCACTCCTTTAAATAATCACGTACATTCAGTAAAAAACACTGCCAAGCCTCAATGGTTGAAGGCCTGGCCCCACCGACTCGCGCCGTTGTACACTCACATGAGACAATTTGCAGGAGGCTACGGATCCAATATGCCTCTCTACACATGTGTGGTGTAAACCAGTTCTGAATTATTGTCTTCTTCACAGCTGTAAAACCAGCAAACAACATTCTCTTTTGCATTGAACTAATACAGAGACCAGAATCATCATTAAGAAGACATAAACTTGGGTTAACAGACCAATCAATTCTCAGTAATGATGACAAAACCAGGTTTACATGTGTCCATAGACTGATGACGACAGGACATTCCCAAAACATGTGCAGAAAAGTGCCTGATGATGTAGTGTTACATATATGGCAGTTAAAATTTGACTGCAGTTTCATTTTAAATATTTTGTAAGGAGTTATGTATGCTCTATGAATGACTTTGAAGTGAATAAGACGATGAGCCAGATTTTTAGATGTTAAACTGAGATAAGACCACACTCTCTCCCAGTCGACAGATAAATTAAGATCAGATAATTCCCTATTCCAAATAGTTTTAATAGAAAGAGGTTTTGTAATACAATCAATAATTTTATTATATATTAAGGAAACAGATGGCCGACCAGCAGATGGTGCAATCCAGTCCCGCATAGGATGAGAGGAAATGGAAGAAGACCAAGGAACGCCATACACTTTGAGAGCAGAACGTAATTGAAGAAAAACAAAATATGCAGATGCTGGTAGACAAAATTTGGCTCTCAATGCCTGAAATGAACAGAGGCCCTGGTTATCATACATATCATCGCACGTGTTCACACCTAAAGAGGACCAAGAGGGTTGGACAAATGGACGATTTCCACATACAAAGTTCAAATTGTGCCATAAAGGTGTACTGTTACAGAATTTGAAGGGTCCACCTATCCGACGTTCAACCGTTTTCCAGATTTTAATAGAGTTAGCCACAACCGGACCAAATTTATAATTATCCCCTTTTTTTCCTGTGCCAGTAAATAAAATATCTTGAAGTCTATTTGGTTTAACCTTGTCAGCTTCAATCACCCTCCATGAAACTGTAGATTGAGGATCAACCCAATTATGAAGGGCCTTAAGCTGGAACGACCAATAATATAATTCAAAATTTGGTACAGCCAGTCCTCCTGCGCTATTAGGATGTTGTAATGTGGTAAGTTTAATTCTGGGACATTTATCATTCCAGATAAACTTAGAAATTATGGAGTTGATCTCCTTAAAGTAACCTGGAGGGGGAGAAAGTGGTAGCATAGAGAAAAAAAATTAAATCGAGGTAACAAATTCATCTTAACAGTGGAGATTCTTCCTTGGAGAGAGACTTTAAGATTCTTCCATCTTTGAAAGTCATTTTTGACCTTAACTAAAATGTTATTAAAATTGTCTCTGGCAATCTTATGAATGTTTTTATATATGGTAATGCCCAAATAGATGAAAGATTCCTTAATAGGGATAAATGAGGTAATAGAAAAATTAACCTTAACATTGTTAATTGGCATTAAAGCAGATTTGCTCCAATTTATTTTATATCCTGATAGGCTACTAAAATTATCAAATTCCTTAATTACACCAGAGACTGAAACATCAAAGTGGTCTAAATATAGAATAATATCATCAGCGTATAATGAAATACAATGATCATGGTCATGAATCTTAATCGATACTTCAGATTTCCTGATGGCTTGTGCTAAGGGTTCGAGAGATAGACAAAACAATAAGGGGGAAAGTGGACACCCCTGTCTCGTTCCCCGCTGTAAAGGGAATGAGGGGGAAATAATATTACCAGTTATGACTGATGCTGCAGGTGAGTGGTATAATGTCTTAATCATAGAAACGAAGTGTTCACCGAAGCCGAAACATTGCAGAACTGCCCACATATAATTCCACTTTAGCCTGTCAAAGGCTTTTTCTGCATCAAGTGAAAAGACCGCACAAGGTGTTGGGTGGGAGTCCGCAAAGTCAAGAATATGAAGGAGTCGACGCATATTGTCAGATGCATTGTGCCCCTTGATGAAACCAGTTTGGTCCTCCTTGATCAGACTGTGAATTACCTTCTCCAAATGAGAAGCAAAAACTTTAGCATAGATTTTTAGATCACATGGGATAAGCGAAATCGGTCTGTAGCTGGAACAATCTAATGGATCTTTCCCTTTTTTAAGAAGTAATGAAATCAGTGATGTTTTTTTATCACTATGAAATGCCCCATGTTCAATTGCAAAATTAAATGAGTTAAGCATAAGTATCCCTACCAAATCCCAAATTTCTAAATATAATTCAGGGGGGAGACCATCTAGACCCGGCGATTTGCCCTTTTGAAGGCTTTTTAGAGAGACGTGAAGTTCCTCCAAACTTAATGGGGCCTCCAAAGATTCTTTATCCATCTGTGAGATCCGAGGCAGTTCCAATTTATCTAAATACTGCTTACAAATTGGTTCATCAAAATCTGTTTCGGCTTTATACAGATTTGTGTAAAAACCTTTAAATATGTCATTAATTGCCACAGGGTTCGTAGTGACCTGATCATCTGATGATTTGATTGCGTTAATATATGCCTTAGACTCGCATTCTTTCAACCTAAGGGTCAATAAATGACTAGGTCTCTCTGATTCAAAATAATATTTTTGTCTAGTCCTATGTAAAATAAATTCTGCCTTTGAGTGTGAAAGTAAATCATATTCTTCTTTTAAAGAGGACAGCTGTGTAGCCTGTTGCTCAGTAAAATGTTGTTTTTGTAGGTTTTGTAATGATTGGATTTTATTTTCTAATTGTGTAAACTGGTGAGTTCTCGCTTTGGCAAGAGTAGAAGAGAAAGATATACAGAAACCTCGTATAGCACACTTAGTCGTTTCCCACAGTATTTGAGGATCCACATCAGAGGGCATATTAATTTCAAGAAAGTCCTTAATATATTATTTTAGAGAGGTAATAAAAGTCTGATTACTTAATAATGATATGTTAAAGCGCCATCTAGGGGACTTGGCTTTGACATCGGAAAGAGAAACACTGCACAACATAGCAGAATGATCAGATAATAAAATTGGTAATATAGATATAGAGGAATTAGATGAAATTAAAGATGGGCTGAGAAATATGTAGTCTATCCTAGAGAAAGTCTTGTGTCTATTAGAAAAAAAAGTGAAGTCCTTAGCTTTAGTGTTCTGAATTCTCCATAAATCGATTAAGTTGAGCTCAGTGATAAATTTATTCAATAATTTAGAGGATGGATTGGCTGTTGTATCAGATTGAGACTTATCTAAAGCAGGATTTATGACAGCATTAAAATCACCACCCACCATTAGAGGGCAATCAATCTCCTCAAGTAAAGTTTTGGAAATCTGTGTAAGGAATGCACTGTCTGTCTCATTCGGACCATAAATAGAGACCAATGCTAACCTATTATTATATATTTTGCATCGGATAAAAACAAATCTACCCTTTTCATCACTACCAAGGTGTTCAATTGTTAAATTTAACTTCCTGTTAACAAGGATAAGCACCCCCTTAGTTTTATTTTGAGCGCAGGAAAAAGCTATTAATTTGTAATACTTATTCTGGAAACGTGCCACGTCAGATTGTTTTAAATGTGTCTCTTGTATTAAGGCACAGGAGATAGATTTACGGTGTAAATATTCTAATACACGGGTTCTTTTAACAGCAGAATTTAAACCATTCACATTCAGTGATAAAATATTTAAAGTATGCATTGAATATTCATAATCCCAAGATTGTACACAATAAATGCAAAAAACAAAAAACAGAAGCACTTCCATTCCGTAAATAACCCGTAAACACTGATGTGCATTTTAGATACCAAACCTCCTATATGAAAAATCCCTTTAGAAATAATGTAAAATAGATAAAAGTATAAATGTCTGCTGTAAAAAACAAAAACAACATAAAAATGTGAACAACCGACAACCATAAACAAAGAACAACTCAGACCGCACATTACCGAGAACATAGGTCTGACTGAGCAACAAAAAAAACAGTGATAGGTTGTGACCGATCCACCCTAACGCAAGACATGTCTCCCGAAAGGCTCACACAGCCAAAAAAAAAATATTTTTTAGTAATTAAACCTACTCTCCATTAGTCCCCTCCAAAACAGAAAAATGGAGTGTCAGTCTTACCAGCAAAGAGATCGTTGTACCGGATAAATAAGGACAATATCCCAGTATAAGAGAAGAAAACGCAAACAATAGGTTTAGCAAGCATCCATGGCCATCCTGCTATCATCCCCTTCTGGGCAGCTAGGGCCAAGTCCATCCCGGCCGTCACGCCCCTCCCGTCGAACTGGAGAAACAGCGGCCGCTGCTCCCCCGTCGTCCCCCCGAAGAGCGGCGGCATAGGACTTCTGCTGAGACATGGAACTGATAAAATCCTCCGCTTTCTGAGGGGAATCAAAGCTTCTCTGTTCTCCTTTGTGCCGTAGCTTAATCACCGCTGGATAGATGAGGAAGGGCTGGAGACCAAGTGCAGTCATCTTCTTCAAAACCGGACCAAATGCCTTTCTCCTGATCGCTGTAGCCGGACTAAAGTCAGGAAAAAACAGCAGTGTGACATTGTTCTGTGCGCACTTCACCGGATACGCCTGCCGAGCACCTTTCAGGATATCTGATCTGTCATGCCATCTCAGTACACGGAAGATGAGAGTGCGCGGCCGATCGGAGCCCCTCCCTCTGTCATACACGCGATGCGCCCGATCAATCTCAATGTCACGGCCCCTCAAGGAAGAAATCCACTTGGAAAGATTAGCTCGGAGGAAACTAGCTGCATCTGGACCTTCCATCCCTTCTGGGAGTCCCACCAGTCTAACATTGTTCCGTCTGCACCTGTCCTCCATATCTGTCATCTTCTCGGTGAGTCGCTCCAGCTGATCCTTTAAGTCCGTGACTGTTCTCTTATCTTCCCGCGCCGCTGCCCGAACAGAATCAACGCGGTCACGTGTCTGCTTCGTCTTGGTAACTATGGCCTCAAACTCCTCTCTTAGCTCTTTAACAGACTTATTGGTCGCTAGTATGTCCTCACGCAGTTCGCGCAATGCTGGAATCAGCACAGAGTCCATCGCATCTCTTACTGCCGAGTTCACAACCGAATTCAAAGTGCTTTGGTGTTCTTTAAATGCTAGTTCAATGCGGCTAGCAATAGCACTGTCCAGCTCTTCACTGGAGATGGCTGAATCTCTGAATTTTTTCTTCATTGGCGATTGCTCAATCTCCCTTTTCCGATCTCCTTTGTCTGCCTTAGCACTCATGATGGGTCTAATGCAGAGTGGTTCAAATTTCACTGACAGGATCGCAAAATATTTGGCAAAGTGAGCGGAGCGAAAAACTAAGCCTGCATCACTGTCGAGGGGTCACGTGATCCTCCGGTTTATTGTGACTGTGTTTTGTACGGAATGGCTACTCACCCTGACTTTCAGTTTGACCTGACTGACTGGCCTACGGTCGATGACTCTCTTTCACAACAAGGGGAGGCACAGCACTCTATTGGAGGCTTAAAAGCTCAAGTCCAGTTGTTACAAGCAGAGGTGGCAGTGCTGCAACGGTGCCTTCATGACTCAATTGACCTGCAAAAAGGCATACTGGACCGCTTGATACAGCAGGGGGGTACCGTACCTGTTACACCGCAGCCAGTTCCCTTGGCCAGCTCAACGCCTTACAGTGCGGCTCAGGTTCCATCGACGGCTTCAAGGTCAGTGCCAGTTAGTGTAGCTTATAGCAATGCACCCATGTTTACTCACCCACTTGCTGTGGATATGAATTCCACGACAAAGGCACTTACTTCTATGCTTTATCAATCACGGCTTGAACCGCCCGTGTTTGCTGCTGATGGCTCCCTGAATCCGGAGGACTGGCTCCAGTCAGTTAATGTTTACAGAACCTCTCTGGATCTCACGGATGCCCAAATTCTCCTTGAGCTCCCACGTTTCCTGTCAAAAGAGCCAAGAAAATGGTTTACCATACTTAGCACACATGTGACCACTTGGTCTCAGTTCTGTGAATTTTTCAAGACTGTCTTTCTGCCTTCAGACAATCAGGAACGTATCCTGAGGGGCATTCTAGACCGCATGCAAATGCCTGATGAGCCACTGCCGACTTTTGTTGCTCACATGTTGGGTGAGTTTCGTAAGTTAAAGACCCCTCCACCCCAACAAGAGCAAATAGACTTGATACGGAAGCATGTACTTGAAAAATACAGAGTCGCCCTTTATGGCACACCCATACCGTCAGTCATGGACCTTCTTTTACGGGCTCATGAGCTTCATGCAGTCCTTGGTCCAAGTGTGGGGTGTTCACCTCAGACACAGGCTAGTAATGCGCCCTCAAGAGGTGTTCACTGCTTCAAATGCTCCTTGCCTGGATTCACCTCTTGTACTTGCCCGAACTGTAGTTCAAATGCACAGCCGTGTTTGCTCCCAATGGAGCCTCCGAGACTACAGGGAGATGCTGTCAGTAGAGTGCTTGAACTAGGAAGGACGGATGGCTCTGACCAGGACACTGAGGATGGAAAAGTGGTTTCAGACTTCAGCCAGAGGGGAAACTTCAGGGGAGGGAGGACGTTCAGGCGGGGCAATCCTCCCTCCAGGAAGTAAATGTGCCTCGCTTACCTGATGCTTCCATAACTGATCAGCCTGCTTTGTGTCATGTGGAGGATGTAGTTTCTACGTCACATTTGAACACTCCGTTCAGAGTGAAGGTTAATCTTTCTGGACAATCTGTTGACGCAACTCTTGACACTGGTGCATCCCTATCTGCAGTGCAATCAGTGGTTGTTCAAAATATTCCTGGGGGGGACACACGAATAAAACCGTGGTCTGCTCCTCCTATTCAGCTTGCAGATGGAGCATCCTGCTGCCCGTTAGGTATAATATGGTTGTCGTTGGGTTTCATGGGTCAGCGCTTCTATCATCGCTTTGCTGTTCTTCAGAGTCTTTCTTCTCCTGTCATTCTGGGAATGGATTTTATGTTGAGATCTTCAGTCACACTTCATGTACCTTCCAGGACAGTGGTCCTTGGGGATGAGACGGCATCTCTTGAGGAGTTAGAGGGTGCAGACTTGATGTCTAGTCCTGATTTGTCATGCTTGGGAGTCAATTCTTCTGTCCTGTCAGAGAAAATTGAGGAGGCATCTCTAAATAATGAACAGAAAAGCAAACTGTCTGAGCTTCTTGAGACCTTCAGTGGATTGTTTGACGGTCATTTGGGACACACTTCCCTTATAGAGCATGAGATCAATACTGGTGATGGAAAACCGGTTCACCTTGCCCCTTACCGCACTTCTCCTGCTAAGAAGGAGCTCATTGAGTCCCAGATCGAAGGCATGTTAAGAGAGGGAATAATTGAACCTGCATCTGGTCCCTGGGCTGCTCCAGTCGTAATCGTCCCAAAACAATCAGGTGAGCCCAGGTTTTGTGTTGATTATCGTGCACTTAATAAGCTCACGGTCAAAGACTCATATCCTCTCCCGAGGATTGATGAATCGCTCGACTTTCTGGCTAGAGGAACCTTCATTTCCACTATTGACTTGGCCAGAGGCTACTGGCAGGTGGCGGTAGCAGAGAACTCGAAGCCTATGACTGCGTTCATTTCTCACTGCGGGTTATTTCAGTTTCGGGTCTTACCTTTTGGATTGTGCAACGCGCCCGCCACATTCCAAAGGCTGATGAACTCTGTCCTTGCGGGTCTCATTTATAAGTCATGTGCCGTCTACTTGGACGATATTGTCGTGGCATCGCCTACTTTTGAGCAGCACCTTATTGACCTGAGAGAGGTTCTTGCCAGGCTGGAATCTGCGGGGCTGTCTGTTAAGCTGGAGAAGTGCCAGTTTTGCAGGAGCGAGCTCACTTTTCTCGGTTACAATGTCACTGCAGAAGGTATCCTGCCAAATGAGGAAAAAGTAAGGGCTGTGACTGATTTCAAAACTCCTACTTGCGTAAAACAAGTCAGACAGTTTCTAGGACTAAGCAGCTATTACAGACGTTTTATCCATGATTATGCACGCCACGCTGAGCCACTCTTTGCGCTTACAAGGACGGATGTTCCCTTTGTATGGTCCAGTGTATGTCAGGCTGCCATGGATTTTCTCAAATAAAAGCTGACTTCCGCGCCTGTCTTGAAATTTCCTGACTTTTCACTTCCTTTCTTTATCCATGCGGATGCATGCGATGTTGGACTCGGTGCTGCCCTCATGCAGAGAGACAACAATGGCAGAGATGTTGTAGTAGCCTACGCGAGTCGTGCCCTTCATAAGTCTGAGAGACCGTATTCTACTCCTGAAAAAGAGTGCTTGGCCGTTATATGGGCTCTTGAACACTTTCGGCCATATATTGAGGGTCTTCACGTGACAATTTTTTCTGACCACAGTAGCCTGAGATGGCTAATGTCTCGCCCAAACCTCTCTGGCCGGCTGGCTAGATGGTCTCTCCGATTACAGGATTTTGACTTTGACATTGTTCATAAGCCTGGGACAAGCAATCAAGTGCCAGACGCTCTTTCTCGTAATCCTGTTTCTTCCTGTGAGTCACCATTGGGAATTCTCCCCGATTATGCCATTATTGGGGGCCTTGACCTGCGTACTTTGCCTCCCGTGATTTTTTCGGATCGAGAGCACCTCAGGTAAATGCAACTTAATGATCCAGATACGGGAAAACGTCTGCGAATGTTGGAGGGACAGGATGAGAGTTGTGATGAAGAGTTGTCTCAGTATGTGATCCAGGATGGACTTCTATACTTCGTGGATGACAAAGTGTCCTGTAATCTTCACCCCATGAAGCGCCTTAAGCTGTATGCACCCACGGCTATGAAAAGGAGTGTAATGGAATATTACCATGATCATCCAATGGCTGGACACTTGGGGATGACAAAAACAATAGCGAGGCTGAAGCTTCGATTTTACTGGCCCAAGTTGTCCTCCGACGCTAAGAAGTATGTCACCTCCTGTGCTGTCTGTCAGTTCACGAAACCAAGCCAGAGGAAACCCGCTGGGCTTATGGTCCCCATCCGTCCGCAAAAACCTTGGGAGTATACAGGAGTGGACTTTGTAGGGCCTTTACCGCGCACACCCTGCGGCAATGCGTACATTCTGGTCTTTGTGGACTATTTTTCAAAGTGGGTGGAGGTTAGTGCGGTTAAAGAAGCAACTGCCCGAGTTGCCGCCAGCAAGCTGCTGAGTGAGGTCTTTGCACGACACGGTGCACCTACCTATCTGATTTCAGACAGGGGATCCCCATTTGTCAGTGAACTCTTCAAGAATGTACTCGCCACCCTGGGGTCAGAACACAGACTTACGACTGCGTATCACCCCCAAACGAATGCAACGGAGAGGGTGAATCGTTCGTTGAAGACCGCCATTCGTGCTTACGTCGGTAACAAACACACTGCTTGGGATCGTTACTTGCCCCAAATTTGCTTCGCCTTGAGAACGGCACCACATGAAAGCACTGGACATAATCCATCCATGTTATTATACGGACGTGAATTAAATACTCCTCTCGACATCATCACTCAGCCGAACGGTGATGGGACGGATGAACCGGGAATTCCTTACCCTGAAAGCTTGGAGTCGTCAATCAGAGAAGCGCATGATCACGCTAGGTCCATTTTGGATGAAAGCCATGCCAAAAGGAAAAAGCACTATGACCAAAGACGTCGGCCTGTGTCTTACTCTGTAGATGACTTGGTCAGAGTGAAGACTCATCCTCGTTCAGATGCTATGGCAAACTTCACAGCTAAGCTGGCACCTGTATATGCAGGCCCTTATCGTATTACACAAAAGCTGTCAGAAGTGAACTACAGACTCACTGACATGAATACTGGGGCAGACGCAGGAGTATTTCATGTCGTAAATCTGCTGCCTTTTCGTACCTGGGACCCACTTGTTGAACCTGAGACTGTGCCTGCAGACAGTTCTGCTATAGAAGCTACGGCTGACAGTTCATTGTTAGCTGAAATGCCTGAGGAAGCGAGTAGTGGTTCTACCAACTTGAACTTAACAGACTTCCAACTTGAGGATGACTGTAGTCGCCATGTGACGTTCAGTAGTCATGATCTGCCAGAAAATGGGGACAGTGTTGTTTGGTTGCCCGACAAACATGTTGACTTGGAGAATCAAAACGTTGACATGACTGTGGGTGGTGATGATCTGGAGAGACACCACTATGACTTAAGACCTCGTCGTGTACCGCGAATCACCTCTGACTGGTCATCTAATAGGTGGACGAATGTGTATCACACTAACAGACTAGACCTTAAATAGTGTGTTGATTCTAAATGTGAGTTCATATGGTTTATTGAATGCTGTGAAATTAATAAGGTCCGCTACCTTGTGTGTAAGACACAAAAGAATACTAGCATAAATAATCGGTCTGTTGACATGTTGTTTGTTCCAGTGATAAATAACTGAAGATGCTGTACTGAGAACAGAAGTTTATTTTGTTAATGGTTGTTTTCATGCTGTTTTTATTTGTGTGAAATATGCTACTGCAGATTATGTATTTTGATTTGTTCATACTGTCATGTATGCCAGTGTGTGCCTAATTAATACATGCCCTGTATGGTTCTGTATTTTGACAACTTTTCATGTCTGAGGTTGTTTAAAGTTATGTTGGAGTAATCAGTTGTTTCCGGCTGGGGACAGCCTTACCTGCCTGGGGGGGATCTGTAACGGCCACCTAATGTTATATAGTGTTCATGACACGAATGTCAATGTGCCTTTAAAACCGCGTCTGCTGTAACGGTTAAGGTGCGGAGGCACGCTGTTGTGATGTGAGCACGCACGCGCAGAGAGAGAGTTGAGCATGAGAAGACGGATGGTCGCTCTACTGCTGACTACCACATGACCGTGTCTAACATCTTTTCTTTTCTTTTTGTTTGTTTCGTTGCCGTAGTGGTTTATTTCCCGTTTTGTACTCGCTCTTTTACATGTATGTGAGAAGAGTATGCTGTGCGAACAACTATAAAGGCTCGTGGAACGAATCTCTATTTGCCTCGAGTTTTCCTTCTCTTGCCTTCTCTTTCATCCGGGCAGACTCCGCCTCTCCGGTAGACGTGACAATATACATATAAACTTGACGCATGCATACACCTATAAACACTCGCTTATACATATAAACTCGATCCATGCATATACACCCACAACACCACACGCACATACATATAAACTCGCTGCATGCAGACACACCTATACATACTCGCATATACATATAAACTTGATCCATGCATACACACCTATAAACACTCGCTTATACATATAAACTCGATCCATGCATATACACCCACAACAACACACGCACATACATATAAACTCGCTGCATGCAGACACACCTATACATACTCGCATATACATATAAACTTGACGCATGCATACACCTATAAACACTCGCTTATACATATAAACTCGATCCATGCATATACACCCACAACAACACACGCACATACATATAAACTCTCTGCATGCAGACACACCTATAAACACTCGCACATACATATAAACTCGATGCGCGCATACACACCCACAAAACACTCGCGCAAACATACAAAATAAAATTCACAAACGTATACAATTCTGATAAGAAAGACGCATGCTTTAGTTGTGTATATATGTATATGCAAGTGATTTCATATGTGGATGTGCGTGAACTTTTCAGTGCAAACGGAAGGCATTTCAGTGTAAAAGGAAGCAGCGGCACTTCCGGCGGGACATTTGAAAATGCTTAAAGTGGCTTAATGCATTAAAACAGTGTTTTTAAAAGACCAAACTCAATAAACACATTATTTGTGAATTTGTTGCAGGTCTGAATGACAGGAAAGGATGTATATTTACAAATGACATGAAGTTGACCAGACAAAACATGAAATATTATGTGTTCATATTGTCTGCAATGAAATACAAGTCAAAGTAAATTTAGAAATCACTACTTTCTTTTTTTATTTGCGTTTTCCATACTGTCCCAACTTTTTCTGATTTGGGGTTGTAGTTTGGTATATATTTGTGAAAATCTAGCTTACCTCTGTGAATGTTAATGATGTACAGGTGCTGAGAGCATACTGTGAAATACAAATAACACTGTAACACTTGGACAAATGAAACATTACCATCAGCATGTAGACACCACAGGAATGCCCTGTACACCAGGGGTGTCAAACTCAGCTCCTGGAGGGCCGGACCCCTGCAGAGTTTAGCTTCAACCCTAATTAAACACACCTGATCCAGATAATCACGTTCTTCAGGCTTATTTGAAAGCTACATGGTGTGTGTGTGTGTGTATGTATGTGTGTATGTGTATGTGTATGTGTGTGTGTGTGTGTGTGTGTGTGTGTGTGTGTTGAAGCAGGGTTGAGCTAAACTCTGCAGGACTGTGGCCCTCCAGGAGCTGAGTTTAACACCTGTTCCCTTGATAAACCTCACTCCCCTGATCTCAAGAGGTGCACTAGTGATGGACACTAGAGGTCTTTATCATCTTTGATAGCTTGTCCACCTCTCATGCTGGCGATGGGTTCAGGGCCGTGCACAGACCTTTTGAGGGGCATGTGCTGAAAATGAAAAAGCCTCCCCCTCCCTTTATTTTTATTGTTTACATATTAATGACAAATTAAGTAACACAAAATAATAGTGTCAAAACTTTAGATTTATTCACTATTAATAACAACCATAATAATACAGATAATATAGATATACAGGGTTTATTTAAACCTAATTACAACAGCAATCTTCAAATCAGCAATCAAATGAGTCAAACTATTTTGAAATATAATTTAATTAATTATGTCCAACACAATTCCAGTCAAAATAGGAGATTATAAGAAACTATAGCCATACCGTTACTATAATATATCCAACATGTATCCATCTACCTGACAAGAACTGATACTGAAGGACCAGAGATGTCTCTTGAAGGTCTCTTATTCACTACACGTTCCCTAAAGTAAGCCAGTTCCAATGGAAAAAAAATAATAAAATATTGTGCATCAAGTTCATATTATTTTTTGTGTTCATGTTAAAACCTTGTTTTAATAAAATAAAAACCCGTGAAAAGTAGGCCTACAGTTGCAGTGAACATTTTTAATTGTGCCTGAGCTGGGATTAGTTTATAGCTCGGATATGAACATTTATGTCTATGATAGCGATCAAAACAGAGCAAGTAATCTTTTGAAAGTAACTGGCACTTCACATAAAGTTTGTGTTGATTACACTGTTTCACCGCTAAGTGACAAGTGACTTAAAAATGTATTCAATCAAGAGATTCGTTCAAAAAAAACGATTCATCCAGTAATGAAACAAGTGAAGTATTTGAGTGAGTCATTGAATCATTCAAACCATGTTTTCATCATTTTAATATTAAAATTGGTGTATTTTATATATTATATTTTAAATACATATAATATATATTAAAATATTTAGTAATTCATTCAAATTAATGAAACACTTTTAAATAGATTGCAGCAATTAATATTTTGTTACACATTATTTTGTTTAGTTCAGTTAAATCTCTATTTGAGACAAAAAAAATTGTGATTCTCAATTTATCCAGAATGATGCAGCTCTTTTATATAGTTACAATCATGATAAAATATAAAGATTTCACTGTTATCTGACTTAACATTACTGTAGTAAAACCATGTTTTACTGCGTTTATACATAAAGATCAGCGGAGAGTATAAATTAGAAATAGATTCAGAAAATATCTAGTTAGCGAATATTAACAGAGTAAACATGAATTAACCATGTGATAATAAATGTTAATAAATTAAGTATATCAGCAATATATTATTAAATATTTTATCTAGGTGATGAGGACCACTTGCTTTGTGTCAAACTCAAATGCAGTTATGGGTTTTTAACCAGAGAATGTGTGCAAATGTGCATTTTACATTTACATTTAGTCATTTGGCAGACGCTTTTATCCAAAGCGACTTACAATTGGGGAATACATAAAGCGATTCATCTTGAAGTGGCAATCAGACAGAGGAAGTGCTCGTAACACCAAGTCTCAGTCATTTTTCAAATAAGTACAAGCTAGCAAGGGAAGGAGAGAAAGATAAAGGGAAAGATTAAGTTTTGTTTTTTTTAAAGTTTAGGATGAAGTCAAGTAGTGCCGAAAGAGATGAGTCTTCAGTTGTTGCTTGAAGATTGACAGGGATCCAGCATTCCGGATAGGGGTGGGAAGATTATTCCACCATCCAGGAATGGTGAACGAGAATGTTCTGGAGAGTGATTTTGAGCCTCTCTGTGATGGTACCACAAGGCGTCGCTCACTAGCAGATCTCAGACTTCTGGAGGGGATGTAGATTCGTAATAGTGAGTGGAAGTAGGAGGGTGCTGAGCCTGTGGTCGTTCTGTATGCAAGCATCAGTGTCTTGAACTTGATGCGAGCTGCCACTGGTAGCCAGTGCAGTGAGATGAAGAGAGGTGTAACATGGGATCTTTTGGGCTCATTGAAGACCTGTCGTGCCGCTGCATTCTGAATCATTTGTAGAGGTTTGATTGTGCTTGCTGGAAGACCAGCCAGAAGAGCATTGCAGTAGTCCAGCCTAGAAACGACAAGGGCCTGGACAAGAAGTTGCGCAGCATGCTCTGTCAGGAAGGGCCTGATTTTTCTGATGTTGTGTAGTGCAAACCTGCAAGATCGAGCAGTCTTTGCAATGTGCTCTTTGAAGGTCAGCTGGTCATCAAAGATTACACCAAGATTTCTGACCGAAGTTGATGGGGTAATTATTGATGTGCCTAACTGAATCGAGAAGTCATGCTGTAGAGTCGGAGTGGCAGGGACGACAAGAAGCTCAGTCTTTGCCAGATTGAGCTGTAGGTGATGTTCTTTCATCCATGCCGAGATGTCCGCCAGGCAGCCTGAGATCCGTGCAGCTACCATTGGATCATCTGGTTGAAAAGAGAGATAGAGCTGTGTGTCATCGGCGTAGCAATGGTAGGAGAAGCCATGTGCCTGTATGATGGGTCCCAGTGATGTAGTGTATGTGGAGAAGAGGAGGGGTCCAAGAACCGATCCCTGAGGAACCCCAGTGACCAGTTGATGTGCTTTGGATACCTCCCCTCCCCAGGCCACCCTGAAGGACCTACCAGTGAGATAGGATTCAAACCAGCGAAGTGGAATCCCAGTGATGCCCAGCGATGAGAGGGTGGACAGGAGGATCTGATGATTGACAGTGTCAAAAGCAGCAGAAAGATCCAGCAGAATGAGGACTGATGATTTGGAATCGGCCTTTGCGACTCGCAGGGCTTCAGTGACTGAGAGTAGCGCAGTCTCTGTTGAATGGCCACTCCTGAAACCGGACTGTTTAGCATCCAGTTTGTTGTAATGTGAAAGAAACAGTGAGAGCTGGTTGAAGACAACTCGTTCGAGTGTTTTCGCTACGAATGGAAGGAGAGAGACAGGTCTGTAGTTTTCTAAAAGAGAAGTGTTTAATGTAGGTTTTTTGAGCAGTGGGATTACCCGGGCCTGCTTGAACGCTGTGGGGAAGATGCCAGTGTGGAGAGATGTGTTGATAATGTGTGTGAGTGCCGGTAAGAGTGTGGGAGAGATTGCTTGGAGAAGGTGAGAGGGGATTGGGTCAAGAGGACATGTTGTAGGATGGCAGGAGAGGAGAAGATACTTCAGCCTCGGTGAGGGGATAGAAGGAGAAGATGGGAGTTTGAGCAGTGGATGTGGTTGGTTGGAGGTCCTGTGTGTGTGGAGGTGAGAACTGGTTACCGATTGTTCTAGTTTTGTCTGTGAAAAAAGTGGCAAAGTCGTCAGCTGTTATAGAAGTGGTGGGCGGTGGTGGAGGGGGACAGAGGAGAGAATTAAATGTTCTGAAGAGATTACGCATGTCTGGAGCGCTGTTGATCTTGTTGTGGAAATGTGAGGATTTTGCAGTGTGGACTTCAGTAGAGAAAGATGAAAGCAAAGACTGATACCTAGTCAGGTCCGACGGATCGTTTGATTTGCGCCATTTTCAAAGGGAGCGTAGGTTACGTCTGAAAGTAACCGGTAAGGGAGCTGGTGGCATCCGGGTAGCAAAATGTAAGGTAAATGTAATGAAAAAATGGTCAGAGATATGTAGTGGTTGTACCAGAATGTTATCTGTAGTACAGTTGCGTGTGTAAATTAAATCAAGTTGGTTGCCTGATTTGTGCGTGCTAGTAGTGGTAAGGCGTTTGAGATCAAATGAAGCTAGGAGTGAATGGAAGTCTGTAGCATAAGGCCTGTCTAGGTGAATGTTGAAATCGCCAAAGACTAAGAGTGGAGTGCCATCCTCCATGAAAGAGGACAGCAGGCCGTCCAGCTTCTCTAGGAAGGTGGCTAGAATTTGGCCAGGGGGACGGTAGATTACTACTATCTGGAGTTTTATAGGAGCCGTTACCGTAATCGCATGAGATTCAAATGAGTTGTGATTGCATAGGGGAGAGTGGGTTGAGTATTTCCAATTGTTTGAAATGAGCAGACCAGTACCCCCACCCCGGCCAACTTGCCTTGGGGTGTGAGAGAAAGAGAAATTGTGAGAGAGAGCAGCCGGGGTAGCGGAGTCTTCTGGACGAATCCAGGTCTCAGTCAAGCCCAAGATGCTGAGTGTGGATTGTAAGGAAAAAGCAGAAATGAAGTCAGCTTTGTTGACCGCTGACTGGCAATTCCAAAGACCCGCAGAGAAAGAAAGAGGTGTAGTAGAAGATGTAGCGATCGGGCGCAGGTTAGCAGGACTACGTTGCCGTCTGCGTGTGTTTTTAGAGCGTGGTTGAGAGAGAACCGGAATGGTTTGGAAACACATGTTAGCGGTGGAAGGATAGAGGATAGGGAAGGAGAGTGTGAGGGAAGATATAAATGATACTTAAGTGTGTGCTCGGTGTCGTTGCTCGGTTAAAGTCGCGCAGGAAAAGTCGTCTGTCTTTACACTCGTTGGTTTTAATGATTTTATCCATCATTAAAACGGCAGCATCACATTAAGTTTTCATCAACAGGTTACAGAGTTTGTTGCAGATATCTGGGTGCTCAGTTTTTCTGTTGTAAAATACATTTGGCCAAATCTAATGTTATAAGAGATGAAATGCTACTGTATGCACAGGCTATTTAAGTGACTCAATGGCAAATTCTAGCCCTCTCTCCGGTCCCACACGTCTCAGACCTCAAATACATCAAATATGAGTCTTTATAGACATAGTGTTTCTTACGTAAAGGAAACTGTACTTATTCAAACAACAAGATCTTTATTTACCCTTGCTAGACTTGGTTCAGCTGCTGTGGAGCTTCAGTCCAGATAGAGCGGGTTATCAGATTTACTGACAGTTTGAGCGGATCCAACCAGATTTACTCACAAGTTGTTGTTTTTAATACCTTTCATTGGCTAAATATTTGTAAAACAGACAGACGTAAAGGGTGACCAATAGCATTGATTTAATGAAGAAGAAAAAAACACCAAAAAAGGCACTTCGAGCCCTATTCAATTCAATTAAAAAAACTTTATTTGTCCCCGAGGGGCAATTCAAAAGCATATTGAGCAGCACTTCAAGAAAAACTTGAGCCCTACCTGTGCATGTGCACAGTTGTAGGCTACTGTAATAATAATCACTATTATAAGTGTTACTTTCTGAAAGAGTGGAAGATAAAATACTACAAGTGGTACACAATTTAATGTCTTCTTTCAAAGTGTAAGTGTCATTTCTTTTTCAGAGTCTGATATCACATTACCGCTTGATATTTCATTAATAGCCTACATGCGTGTATAATACAAGTAGTATTTTAATAGTATTAGTAACCTTGAGTCCAAACTAGGAATTTTCCATTTGAAGAATCCAGCTATTATGTGTGAATAATTATCTTTAAATGTACAAATTTTTTTTTTTTTAGAAAGAAAACAGCATTTATATTGGCTCAACTTTAAACTTTTTTACAACTTTAAAGCACTTTTTTACATTGACTGATGCAATGCTACATATTTCTCTTTTAACATAAAATAAAATCTCTTTACATACACAGATATTTCACAACATTTGAGCAGCTCACTGAAAACACTGAAACATTTGTGTTGGTGAAACTAAAACATCCATGTCCAGTTCTTACTGATTTATGAAATGATAACAGGCTTTTGTGAGGAGTTTGGCAAATGATAGCATTTTATCTCTGACATGAGAAAAACATTCACATGGGGAGAAAAAAAAGGCATCACTGAAGTCCTTAAATCTTATTGAGCATAAGATAATATACAGTATAATAGAGTAAGACAAATTCACAAGAGAACAAAAGTGTTTCCAAACAGAGGCAAATCATCTCTCTCATAGATTTTATTATACAAACACATAACTGATGCAATTATATGGTAAAAAAAAATATTTACACAATATCATAAACAGAACTGAGAGAGACAGATGGGAAGAAAAAAAATCCCCACATAAAATTAAAGACTATCTAAAAAGCACCTTATGAAAACCGTTTTTAAAAAGAAATAAAAGTAGAAATAAAAACAATATTTCACTTGAGCAAACTCCAGCAGTCCCAGTGTTGCCAGATTGGGAGGATTTCTGCTCCATCGGGTGGATGTGAATTTGATTGTGTGTCAAAATTGATAATTTGATTCATGAGTTACATGATTGTAGTGTGTGAAGGGATCAGATTTTGAACTTGTAGCTGAACATTCAAGTGTCTGCAGAGCCAAAGAGGCATAAAGACTGGGACTCAGCTCTGAAACTGAGGACTGTTGTGTTTGAAGTTAAAGTACTACACAAAGTAAAGTGCATTATCAACCGTGTGCAATGTTTGAGCAGAAATGACACGCTTTTGGCTGTTATGATGTGTATGAGATGAGTGTAAATACTCTTGTTTGTTGCTCTAATAAATGCTGCTTATTTTGATAACTTATACTGTGCTTTTTGTCAGCACTTGAATCCTGGGTAATCATAAGCTGACATTTCACACTATACAGTCCTTACCCAGGTTAGCGTTCTTATTTGCATGTTTGAGATGTTAGTGTCATTGATTGGACGAACGCACCATGTGACTTATGTTCATAACACATCTAGCATTGCACACCATCATCATAATACTTCTCACTACACATGCTAACAATATGCAGTAAAAGGCAGTCAAACACATGTCCTGGTCATAACGGCTGTCTCGGTGAGGTATTCATGTAAACAAGTCAGCTAAAGAGGATGAAAACTGATGGGACAAAATAACTGGCATGTTAAGTACATCAGTGCAAATGACATTAAAGTGCAAATGATAAGAAACAGCTGTTTGACTGATCACTGCAGCACCTTTAATAAACCTCTAAATACTAGAGATGGGAAGATTCACTGAATCACTTTGGCATAAAGTTAACGATGCGATGCATTGATTTTAAAAAGCGTGTATCAGACACAAGTTGGCATTTATATTGAGATGCATCGTTTCTCATGTATTTGCATCGGTAAAAAACTGATTTATTTATATATAATTATTAGTGGATAGAAAAGTGTTTAGAAAGTGACCTGTGAGCAGTATTTCAGATGTAGATTGATTTCTAAACTGTGTCTCAAGCACGTCTCATCACCGCTGCTTCTGTGTGAATATGATGAATCACAACAACAGAGACCTGAGGAAAAACTGGGATTATTATTATATTATATTATTATTCTTTTTGCAGAGAGGAAGATGAGTCTGTGTCTCATCTTTTTTGGGATCGTGTCCATGTTTTCTTCTCTTTTGGAAGAATCTGTATATTTGTACGTGTCTTTATCTCAGACTATTTTTCTTTGGTGTTTAAGGATGTCTTATTTGGTTTTTATAGCTCTCACAAGAATTTAAAAGACAAATATTTTCTAATAAACCTATTTATTTTCCTAGCTAAATTGTTTTTATACTTAAATCTAATTTTTTGTCTGTTAAACCTCTATTTTCTATTTTATGTAAAGACCTGAAATATTATCTGGATACTATTCCTCTTCCAGCAACGTCAAAGCCTTAAACTCTTACACGCTGTGCTCAAAGTATAATATTTATCCTTCTTTATAACGTGCTATTGACTAGCTGCTGGGAGGGTGGGATTTAGCTTTTTTTCCCCGTCTTCTTTAATTTAATTGATTGTAATTTAAATATTTCTCCTGGCTTAATGTTTTGTTTTTTGGTTATTTTTCAAGATCTTTGTATATTGTTTATATCAAAGCTATATCTAGTTTTGTTGTTATAATCTGTTTTGAGCTGTAACTGTGTTTATTTTTTGTTTATGTGAAAAAAAGAAAGAAAAGAAAAGCGGGGATTAAATTCCTTAATGTTGATCATGGATCAAATCGATCCACCGTCGAATATATTTGTGCTGTTTAATGCATTTGATGTTGTGTTTTCCTCAGTGCATAACGGACACGTCACAGGTGTATTCTTCATCTCTAAATGTTAGAAAGTCATGCAAATATATAATTTTGCTGTCAGGAGTGACGAGGCACGAGAGTGAACGAGTGCTGCACTCTAAACATAATAATTCTGAGTCAAATACACATTTTGCTAAAATACATGTTGGACATTAAACGTCACTTTAGTAGAATTTTAAACCTATAAATAAGTGTATGTTTGTGATAGCAGGGAGTATTGTAATGAGTAAATAAAATGTAAGCTAAGCCTACTAGTTTATAGCTGGTTTACTGCTTAACTGGCTTTCAACACTAATAAAATAATAATAATGTTACGCTGGTGTTTCGGTGTCAGTCTTCTTCTGGGACGCTTCATTATCAGCAGCCTCAGTCTGACTAACAGAGGAGTATTTCACAGGATCAGTCTGTAAACAACAACAACAAAAACACAGAAGATAAGAGAAATTAACAGGATTGATGATTTAGTTACACAAACACACAAAACTAAAGATTGGAGTTGTGTTTTTGAGGAATGTAGGTTTATATTACCTCATTATTGTGCTTCCCTGTGCTGCCTGTTTGAACAATAATGACAAACTTATAAAGATGATACATATAAAGATGACTTTGGCCAATTATAATGAAAATACATATTTTCACATGTTGCACACACAATTATTTCCATCTTGTTCAATCAGCTGTATGTAATACTCACTTTCCCTGTGCTTACGCAACGTGATCTCATGATAATTCGTATGTATTTTACGTAAAATGTGGTTCTATAAAACGTACATTTACTTACGTTTTTACAGGCACTAAAACGTACAATACTGACGTATTTTCAGCATCTAAACGTACAAATACTTACGTATTTTCAGCATTTAAACGTACAAAACTGACGTATTGACGACATCTATGAATATTGAAATCGCGGCATTAATTTTTATTAGTTGTCATATCAATTACCTTGTTTTCAATTGCATCATTAAAATTGTTTACTCGTTTTGTTGTGTGATTTCTGCCAGCTCGTTTCCAATAATAGGCCTACATAATGTTAAACAAGACTTCACTTTAAACCTTAAAACAAATAACATTAGAAATCGTTTAACCTTTACTTGTCATGTAATGTTTACTTTGTTTGCCATGGGCCACAAAAACTGTTTTCTCCGACATGCTGTGGCTGACAATAGAACTATAAAAAAAACACCAAAACCGCAACATAATTACGAAATGAAACCATTTTATTCGTGCGCTGTAATCCAGATCTTCAGAATCCATACGACTGCGAGGAACAGACCCAAATCCAAGCCTTTATTCGGCGATCTTCATCTCCGTACCGAGCAGCAAGTCGAGCAACCGTACACAGCAAAGCCCGCGCTGACTGACGCGCTCGTTACGAATTCAAATGTTGCCGCTTTAAATGACAGGTTTTACGGCATGATAATCGAACGCTCATTGGCTCTCGCCTGCATTCGTCACAGATTGCGACATGCCGTGTTTCTGGTTAGGTGTGTGTTTGAAAGATGCCAGCACGCGCGCCTTCAAGAGTTCACTGAGAGCGAGAGGATCTGGAAAATAATCTGGATAATATTTTCAGCGATTAACAACATAAATTCTGCTCTGCACCTCACACAAACCTGCTGTATTCCACCAGAGAGGACTGCGGCTGCAACGCATCGTCATTTGGATTACTTTTGGTAGTGATTGTGAAATTTTTGCAATAAATAAATGATTGTAATTGCATTTATCTGTCTGTCATGTTTTTCTTATACTGTACAGAAATAGCTATGTTTAGGTTTAGATGTAGGAGTGGGATTAGCGACTATAAAAACATTTTTAATGCTATATTGTTACTAAAATGGTTATTTTCCTGCATGTTTCGGTCAGTTGTGTTTTATATCCTTTTATATTCGCTATAAAATGGGTAGGTGTACACTCTTAAAAATAAAGGTGCTTCACGATGCCATAGAAGAACCTTTTTGTCTAAATGGTTCCATAAAGAACCTTTAACATCTGAAGAACCTTTCTGTTTCACAAAAGGTTCTTTGTGGTGAAAAAAGGTTCTTCAGATTATAAAAATGTAAGCAAGAGACGGTTCTTTAAAGAACCTTTGACTGAATGGTTCTTTGTGGAACCAAAAATGGTTCTTCTATGGCATCGCTTGAAGAACCTTTTGAAGCACCTTTATTTTTAAGAGTGTAGGTTAAGGGGTCTAAAATCTAAATTGCTTATTAATAAATTGATAAAAATGCATATTCGCTGTAAAATGGGTAGGTTTAGGTTTGGGGGTAGGTTAAGGGGTCTAAAAATCTAAATCGCTTATTGATAAAATGATAAAAATGCATTGATACGAATATCTTAATGATATAAAAGATACGTAAATATTTTTACGTTTTTTAGCTAAAAATACGTATTGATTTGTACGTTTTAAACGTTGAAATACGTCTAAATTGTACGTTTTAGCATCAATAAAAACGTACAATAATGTACGTTTTGTGCTTGTAAAAGTTACGTATTAATACCTACGTATGAACATGAGACCAGGCTGTGCTTACGATAGTAAATTACAGCAGCAGCAGCTGCAGCCACGAGCAGAATAACTACAGCAGCACTTACTCCTGCTACAGCAGCTGAAGACCAACCTGAACCTGGAACAACACAATCATATTGATATTTCTGACTGATATGTGCAGCTTTGTTCATCAGTGGTGTAGTACAGATTTAACTGATAAATGATGGTTTCAGAAGAACAGGAACTAAAACAACATCAAAGCACTCAACAGAAAACATCACTGCTTACAGGAAAACTTTCTGCATTGTGCAGCTTAATAACATTCATTAAAATGATACTCAAAACAGCCCTCACTTCATATAACTTGCTCTGAATAACACTCACCAGTGACAGAAACACTGAAGCTCCTCATTCTTCTAACACTGAAGCTGCTGCTGTTGATGTGTAGATGATAATCTCCAGAGTCTGTGGTTCTGGTGTTTCTGATGGTCAGAGATCCAGTCTGATTCACCTCCAGTCTGTCTCTGAATCTCTCATCTGTGCAGGTCTGACTCTGATCTCCAGTGATTTGAGCGATACGAAAGCCATTATAATACCATGTAATTCTGTGTTGCTGGTCTGTTTTAACACCGGTGTGTAGAGTGACTGAATCTCCCTCCATCACTGACACTTCAGCTTCAACACCAGATGCACCTGAAGAAGAAATGAACCAATAATTATAAATCATGTCTGGGATAGTGGGACACATTTATACAAGAGGAAAGTGCTGTAAAATGTTTTCTACAGATCACACAGACTCTAAGTACAGAAATATGTCTGGATTCATAAAGTAACATGCAGAAGAACATCATTGATTCAGATCAAACACACATTATATACTTGCATACTTCAGAGACCACGGATGATGTCATTTATTTAAGAGACTTAGCAAATAACCTGATGTCATTTATCATTTAATTAAGACTCAAATTACACTATTTCATATATTAACTGTACACAGTTTGTCTGTGAAGACAGTGTTTTGCTGACCTGACTCATTCGTGTCAATAGTACGGTCTATTTAGATATATTCTAAACTCTGTTTTGATTGTCATTCAGACAGAGTTAGTTAAGGGATGAATGGATGTGAAACCCTGCCACAAGCTTATGTTTCAGCTGAGTCTCCCAAATCAAACCCGTCACAACACCAGATAAAGGACTTCTTAAAACTACACAGAATACATACTTAACACTCAAAACAAAGCAACATGACTCCTATTTCTTTAATGTTAAGCTTAAATCTTCAGGGAGATTGATAATGCGACGTACTTGGGTGAAGTTGGTTTTGAAAAAAAATGTAGTAGGTTGGCAATGATGTCGCTGATTAGAATTAGCAAACATTAACTTTATTGAACATATAATTGTTAAATGGTAAATGTTGTAGGTTGACAATCGTTGGTTGTAAATATTATGTCGCTGTTTAGAATTTGCAAACATTAACTTTATTGCACATATAATTAGAAAGTTATTAAACGCAGAATGTCCGAATATAAAACCATTTTTACCCAAGTAAATGTGCTTACCGTGTAAGATCCAAACACACAGTACCGTGAGAACAACACCTAACATTCTTCTGCTCGGTCTCCAACATAAGAAGAAAACATGTTATGATGCTTTTCTGCTCTAAAAGAAGAGAAAGAGAAAGCCGATGTGAAGTCGTGTAGAAAACATCAACACCACAAAAAAGCTTGTGCCATTTGTGCAAGCGGTGTGATGTTCGATGCTGAAGCTCTGAAACATGTGTAACCCCACAAAAATTAAGTCAAATCACCTTTATTTATATAGCGCTTTTAACAATACAGATTGTGTCAAAGCACTTAACAGTATCAAGTTGGAGGATAGAGTGTCAGTAATGTATAATAATAAGATTAAACACTCAATTTTCAGTTAAGGGCATTTCATTATTGAATTCAGAGATGTCACTGTCTAGCTAAGTTTAGTTTAAATAGTATCTGTGGAATCCAATTGACGATAATCGCTAGAAATTAAGTGTCCCCAACTGAGCAAGCCAGAGGCGACAGCGGCAAGGAACCAAAACTCCCTCTGAGACAGAACTGAGAAAAAAACCTTGGGAGAAACCAGGCTCAGTCGGGGGGCCAGTTCTCCTCTGGCCAGGATATTATTGTTCATTTATTGTTTACTTATTGTTTTAATTAAAATTTTAAATGTATAAATGTTATTTTATACATATATAATAAAAAAATATAATAAAAAATGATATTTCTATTTTTATATTGTTGCAATTTCTAACAATAATAGTATTATGTAGTTAGGTATTTTATTATTATATTTTTAGTTATTTGTTTTATTTTTAGTTTTATTGTATTTTAATCGAGGTCTTCACTGGGGATATGTCTCTGGGGCTCATCGCTGACGACATCATCTCCCGGCACCGATCCACCATCTGATCCGGACACGGACTGAGAAACAGAATAAAAAGAAAGAAACAAATATTAGCGTAGATGCCAATCTTCTTACGATGTAACAAGTACATCAGGTGTTATGGGAAGTGTTCCCGGTTCCGGTTGACCTAATTAATGCAGCCTAACAATCCTTTAACGGATTTGAATATTAGAAGCGTATTAGTGTGTTATGTGTACGCCAGGTTAAAGAGATGGGACTTTAATCTAGATTTAAACTAACAGAGTGTGTCTGCCTCCCGAACAGTGTTTGGTAGATTGTTCCAGAGTTTTGGTGCTAAATAGGAAAAAGATCTGCCGCCCGCAGTCGATTTTGATATTCTAGGTATTATCAAATGGCCAGAGTTTTGAGAACGCAGTGGACGTGGAGGACTATAATGCGATAAGAGCTCGCTCAAGTACTGAGGAGCTAAACCATTCAGGGCTTTATAAGTAATTAACAAGATTTTAAAATCTATACGATGTTTAGTAGGGAGCCAGTGCAGTGTTGATAGAACCGGGCTAATGTGCTCATACTTCCTTGTTCTAGTAAGAACTCTAGCTGCTGTGTTTTGGACTAACTGTAGTTTGTTTATTAAACGTGCAGAGCAACCACCCAGTAAAGCATTACAATAATCTAACCTTGAGGTCATAAACGCATTAATTAATATTTCTGCATTTGACGTTGAGAGCATAGGTCGCAGTTTGGGTCTCATTCACTAAGCATGCGTATGCACTAATTTGTGCATGAAATGTGAGTACGAATAATTTTAAGAACAAACCACGATTCACCAAAAATGTCGCACTATTCTACATTTACGAAAGATTATAGGAACAACTGAAACCACACGTATGCAGAAAGCACTTACTCTGCACGGCCTTATAATCATGTTAAGATGTTATATTTCATCTAAATACGACTATGATTATATTAAAGCATGTTTACTAAATAATTGTGTTTAAGTATTAATTAAGTAATTTATAACAAAATTATATAATAAACTTATTTAATAATACAATTTAATCTTGTTTATACAACATTTTACAGCTGTTCCAAATAAAAATATTGTGAAAAATTATGTTAAGCTTGTCATCATTAAGAAAGTTTAAAGTCATATGTGGTAGGCCTAATTCTACTACGCCTATATATATATATATATATATCATCTGCTCCTGGTTTATTGGAGTTCCCAGTAACAGAATAGAAAACTGGCAGAGGCTTTTGTAAATTATTAAAAAATAATGATAATAAATCAAATAAACTTTAATTCATTTTTATGCATTATGTTGATACATTGTGTATTGTTACTGTTTTGTGTGTGTGTGTGTGTGTGAGAGAGAGAGAGAGAGAGAGAGATTTAATGTTTATGTTTTTATGTAAAGCAAGTTATGCTGCATTCTATGTAAGAGGTGATATATAAGTTTTTTATCATTGTTGTTGTTGTTTTAAATGAAATTAGTAAGTAGAAATTAAAAAAAGTATAGAATTCTAAAAGAATAGAACTGAATTCTTAAAAGTCAGTGAAGATACACAAGCACAACAATTCTTGAAAATATAATCAGCAGGGCAAAAGTAAGATAGCACAACTAAACAGTACTTTGTGATAACTCCTTATCAATGAAACATAATTCAGAAGGGTGGGAACGAAGCACAAGAGAATTGAGTGACTAACCAATGCAACCCAAGAAACAAGAATTAGACCAATAAACAAAACAACTGACAAAACTTATTGAAGAGGGAAAACTCTTCAATAAGTTTGCAGCACCCTCAGCACCCCTAGTTCCCACAGCTATGGTAATGGTCAGAAATTCAGCGAGAGCGGGATAAAGTAACAAGCTCTAACCTGCGCTATCACGCAGCGGCACAGTCAGTCAGAGCGCCGTAACAGGTGACGACAAATCTAGCGGGATTCCAGAAATAAACTACACAAAACCCCACTATTCAGACAAATATACATAATGACAAGATGATACAAAATTTTATACCTTGGCAAATGGCATTTAAGATTTTTTTTTAAATACTTTAAGGCCCTTCATTTACTCTAAATTGATTTATCAACTTTTACTACTTTTTAAAACCTCGTGGACACCCTGTAATAGAATGGTGCAGTGAAGCTTCAAAAATATCAAAAGTTGGGGATGTTTTCCCATCAATGTCTACGTATTAATGCCAACAGCATAGTGTCACACAGCCATATAATTCATGTTCTTTTTAGAATATGCCTTCATTGTCAAACATATCAATGTCATTTCAACCAAAGTCCCTTTAAGGCAAGTCATGTCACTCGGCGGCCATCTTTGAAACAGTTCTCGGGCAAGTGCAGCTCCTATTTCTTTGTATGGGGAAACATCAAATTCTCTAAAAATCTTCACTAAGCTTATGATTAAATTTCATGTTTAAACCCAAGTTTGGGTCAATTACGGACAAACCCAACCACTGGAAAAAATAAAATAATGTAAAAAATTGTACCCAACAGTTTGGTTATTTAACTCCGAACATGGGTTAAAACATGAGTTTAAGAGTGTGGGCAATATGCATATTTACAGAACTGCACCAGAACTGACAGACTCATCCCTCTACGTATCTCATTCATCTTTAGAGGTCTGGCAGAGCATGCTCATCTCATCAGTCTCTTAAATCATCACAATAATAAGTGTGAATTGGAAACTTTAAGTGTTCATGAAATACACAGGGATAACTACATTTGGAGGCTTTGTAACTTGGTTAAGATCTTTATCAGCTGTATATCATTAATATAAGTCCTTTCTGCCTCCAGTCTGGCCTCTCTGAGCTTTGCTTCATAATAACACTTGTTCTCACTTATTTTACATGTGTTCCTCTGATTCAGTCGTTCCAGTTCTTTGATCTTCTCTTCTTTCTCTTGCTCAGATGCTGTCAGTGTCTCTATTGTCTCTTCCAGTTTCTTCTTTTCTTCACTAAATCTGGACTCAAGCTCCATCTCTTTCTCTTGTAATGTCTTCTCATACAGCTTCTTCAGTTCCTCTTCTTTAGTTTTCAGCATGAGCTCCACGTTCTGGTATAAGTCACTGGTGTAAAATCTGTCTCCATTAGCAGTGACCATGTCCTCCACTTTCTTCAGGAGCTCTGAGACTTGAATACGATCCTCCATGTCTTTGTTATTGAAGACATGATATCTTCCTCCGCATCGACTGAGGATTTCTTTGAGATCCTCACCAGCCTTACTGACAGAATCTTCAATAGTGCTGTCCAGTTCATCCCCGTGAGTGAAGAGGACGATTGTGTGTTTATCTGCTTCTTCTCCAAATATGGCTCTGATCTTCTCCACTGAGAGTCTCTCTTCTTTCGTCAATGGACCGAGCTGAATGACCAGGATGATGGCGTGAGGCCCAGGTGCCGTCATATTCACACATTTACTGATCTCCTGCTTGAGATTATCATCTGAAACATCTGTGTCAAACAGACCAGGAGTATCTACCACTGTGATTTCTCTTCCAGACACTTCTCCGCTCTCTTTGGTCACAGATGAAGGGCTTTTTGCTGCTTTGAAGACTCTCTCACCAAGGATGGTGTTTCCAGAGGAGCTTTTACCTGCTCCAGTCCTCCCAACCAAAACCATCCTTCTCAGGGACACTAAATAGATCAGGTGCATACAAATTAAACAGAGGACAAACAGATTGATTGTATAATTAGTCAAAATGCATATTTGCAAACAGAAGCATATGGTAAACATCTGTATGTGTATACTCACAATTTAGTTATACATTTTTAGAGTTTCTGATTTAAAACTCAGGAAAGAAGTTAGGCTTATAGTACACAGGAATAGCTGCTGAATCATTGTAAAGCCTCATTTACACTTTATAAATACTCTCCGTGTGTGTGTGCGTGTGTGAGTTTGTGTGTGAGTGTGTGTGTGTGAGTGTGAGAGTTATTGTGTGTGTGTGTGTGTGTGTGTGTGAGTCTGTGTGTGTGTGTGACTGTGTGTGTGTCTGTGTGTGTGTGTGAGAGAGTTATTGTGTGTGTGTGTGTGTGTGTGAGAGAGAGAGAGTTATTGTGAGTGTGTGTGTGTGTGTGTGAGAGAGAGAGTTATTGTGTGTGTGTGTGTGTGAGATATATAAACCTACACTTTTGTAGTCCTGCTTTCATCCTTATCTCTCCTCCATGATCCAAACTATAAACAAACAAACACACATTAATGTAGATCTGCATCATTTACACACACATTCAGTATATGATAGACAGGACTCCTCTATCATATATTGCTGCCTTCATTACAGTGCTATACATTTAAAAGAAATGCCTTTTCATTTTGTAGTTTTTATTTATAAATAAATACATTTACTTGTTTTCATTAATGTATTTTAGAACAATGCAAAGAGCAATGTGTAGCATTTTACCAGATTTAGTCCTTCACATATTCACTTTTATTTGTTCCCCACTAAATAATGTTATTTCACAAAATGTTTAGATTTTATAAAATTGTGCACTCATGATTTTTCTAGAATAACTTTTGCTGCTAAATTATCCACTAACCTAGTTTATAATATTATTTTTTGTCATAGATTATGAATGGGCCTGTTTACACCTGGTCATTTCATGTGTTTTCTCTGATCTGATATCTATCTGATTTGTTTAAACGTTTCCATTTACACTTGGCCACATAAATGTGTCTTCACAAAACGGATATAAATCCGATCTTCAATTCCCGCGCTATATTTCAATTTAACGAAGTTCATGTCAACGAAATCAAAAGCGCTGCACATTATTAATTATCAGCTCATTTCAATATCAGAGACCGCAACAGGAGAGCACGTGG
Organism: Schizothorax lantsangensis; assembly: GCA_027422415.1. Classification (NCBI taxonomy): domain Eukaryota; kingdom Metazoa; phylum Chordata; class Actinopteri; order Cypriniformes; family Cyprinidae; genus Schizothorax; species Schizothorax lantsangensis. The sequence goes on from JAPDDO010000384.1 coordinate 130,380, forward strand.
CATCAGCACTGGAAAGATAGGTTAGTCTCACTACTTTTAATGAAGATGATTGTGTGTTGAGCGTCTGCGTCTTACTTTCAGTTTCATTCGCGGCAGTTTGCGCGTCTGCTTGCTGAAGAGATGCTCAGCTACTCGTCCGCGGTGAGGCTTGCTGCATTAGCGCTGTCATATCTGACTATAACATGCCATATAGCCTATAAAACGCTCTCACACGTTTATTAAAATTTACATTTTGGGAGGAGTACAATTTGTGGTTTCAACAACCAGATGCATTTACACTTGTCCAGTTTCGTCTGGAATGCGTCCCAGACCACCTCCTGAAGTGTTTTGAGCGATCGGATTTATATTACAAAACGCATGACCTGTTACCAGGTGTAAACAACCCCTATATATTTTTTCATGTTAGTTTACATTAAAATGAAGTTGTCTAGTAGATTGTGTTTAACACACAAAAGAGTGACACAGAAGTATAGAAATTCTACATTGATTAAAAAAAAAAACGGGAGTGCCCGTACAAATAGCCCGTCTTGTTGGCAGAAGCTATTTACACTAACTCCACCCACTAACCTGTGATTGAGATAGTCAAGACTAAAAAAAGATGCTAGTTCAGTATCAGTGGCGTAGATGGTAAGGAGTGTGCTTTCTGACGCGAAAGCGTCACTTTTTTTCACCCTTTTCAAATCTCATATTGCATCAGAAAGGCATTTATTTTCAATAAAAATGAACGAAATAATCAAAAAGTTGAAAATAAAAGTATCGGGTAGGGTTAGGGGTAGGTGTAGGGAGGGCTTTATTGTCCCAATAAGGTGGCATCCATTTAATAATTTGAATTAAAACTGTAATTTACACTCAATACATTATTATTGCATACTGTTTTATAATGTACTACAATACTGAGGTGAAGATAATTGCCACTATTTGAAATAAGTAGTATCAGAAAATCTTGCTATTTTAACAGTGTAAATAGAATCCATCGCTGTGCTGGTATCGGATCGGAATTTTCTGGATCGGATTGGATCTGAAAAAATGGTATAAAGTCTTTGTTTTGGTTCCTGTGTGTCTGTCCCGCGGCAAGGAAGTCGCCGCTCGTAATCCCGCCATAGCCCACTGCAAGAGGGTGTGGGAGTTCGGCGGGATCGCCGCGAGTGCCGCGAGTCCTCTGGCCGTGAGCCCTCATGCCCGCCGATCGCGGGAGATATCCGCCGCCGGCGGTGGCTCTCCCAAGCCCGCCGGCGGGTTGCCTAGTTCCCGGGATGCCGCACCCCCAGGCTCGCCGTTCGCGGGAGATCACGCCACCGGATCGCCGCTGACTCAATGCCCGCCGGATCGCCGCTGACTCAAGCCCGCCGGATCGCCGCTGACTCAAGCCCGCCGGATCGCCGCTGACTCAAGCCCGCCGGATCGGCGCTGACTCAAGCCCGCCGGATCGGCGCTGACTCAAGCCCGCCGGATCTAGTCCACCTGTTACGGCCAGGAGTGCCGTTTTTAAGTCGTGTTGTGCCCACAGGAACATTTTAAAGAACCTTGTCTTGTCATGTCTTGTCCACGGAGACTCATCTGGGGCAGGCGGCTCCTCTTGTTGTGGCCATGGAGGCCATTCTAGCCGCCTGCCCCCTTGTCGTGGAGGTGGAAGCGGTTCCTGTGGGATGTCCTGTCCTGTTTGTCTGTGTCTAGCCCCGGAGGGCTCCTGATACCCCCTAACTTCCCCAGGGAAATTTTTTTGGGGGGTAAAAGGGTTCCGGCTGTAGGGGCCGGGCCGAGGGGACCGAGGCCACGGCCACAAGGACCACCTTCCATGGCCTCCTGAGCTCCCTGCACTGCCATGGCCTCCAGAGCTCCCAGCTCAGCCATGGCCTCCGTCATCTGTTCCGCTCTGGAGGTCCCCGTCCTGTGTTCCTGTCCGTGTTTGTCCTGAGGGGCCTCCAGAGCGCCCACCCTCCCTCACAATCACACAAACACAGCTGGGACATACTTAACTCATAATGACAGGAAACAAACCAAATATGGACACAAGAGGCGGGTACACATGACACACACAACAGAACCCTGACATAACTCCCCCCTCCCGGAAGGCGTGTCCCACGCCGTAACAATTCCACCGGGGGGAGTTATGTCAGGGTTCTGTTGTGTGTGTCATGTGTACCCGCCTCTTGTGTCCATATTTGGTTTGTTTCCTGTCATTATGAGTTAAGTATGTTCCAGCTGTGTTTGTGTGATTGTGTTAATTACCCTGTGTATTTAGTTCCTGTCTTTTGAGTTTGATGTCGTCTGGTCTACTCGTTACTTTCTGGTGTATCCTGTCTCTGAGTCCTGCCTTGATGTCTCATTAAAGACTATTATTTGAGTTTAAGTCCTCGTCTGCGTGTTCCTGTTCCTCCCTTGTGTGTGCACCGTGACAACTATCTTCCCCAGACACATTCACTGTAACTTTTGCTGGGGCTTTGTGGCAAGCTTTAACCTATTTAGTGCGCTCACGTCACGTTGCTGTGGGCGCTATGGTCACGAAAACTCATAATTTGCTTGCGTTTTTAAGCATTGCGTTTTAAAAACAAGTGATTTAAGCGATTGAAATGCAAACAACAGCACTATATGCGCGAGCTGTGTGTTTCTGAACGTGCTTTCTGCAATTGGGTCGGATCGAGGCCGGTTCATATTCACACCTTAAACGGACCGTACCAGAGTTCGTTTGGAAGCAGACCGACACCACCTCTTCAGCTGGGTCTGGGTTCGGTTGTTTGGTGTGCACCAGAGTGCGATTGCTGTATTCACACCTGCCCAAAAGATCCGAACCATGGTTCGTTTTAATCGAACCAAACAAGACAGGTGTGAATACACCCTAAGTGTAACGGGTCCCACTTGTCTGCTCCAAGCGGGTCTCGAACCTGAATCTCCTGCGTGGGAGGTGGACATGCTAACAAGGAGGCTAAATGGCTGCAGCCTCTAGCATCAGTCGCTAGTGTGTGTGTTTCTTGAGATCAGGGGAGTGAGGTTTACCTGCACAGCTCCTACTCGCTGGCCTCAGTTACATAAGGACCAAGATCCCAACTAAAGCAAACTGTCCACCACAATGGTGACTTCAAATGAAATAAACATCAACATTAAGCCTCTATTAATTCTCAATAAAGCTATAGATGTCTGACAGAAATAAAGTGAGTCTGGTTAGTAATGAGTAAAGCTGGTGATGCTGTTTTTTGGAGTTGTTTAATCCTCCTCTGCTGAGATCTTCAGAGATTTAATGTGTTTGACTTGCAGTTGATTTTATACCAAATGCTCAATCATCAGTTATATGATCATTTAATTTGATCATTCATCTCGTGATCTTCAACACTACTTTAATGTTTCTTTTAACATTGTGTGCAGTGTTCACTGAGGATTTTGCTGTGTGTTGTGCATTTCAGCATCTATCCAAACAGAGTGTTGTACCTGTAAATGTCTGTACCTGTATTTAAAGTCTGTGGCTAAGCGCAGCATAAGTGGCTCAGTGGGAAATGCTGTCTCCTCACAGCAAGAAGATCTCAGGTTCGAGTCTCAGCTGAGCCAGAAAGTCTTTCCCTCACAATCTAAAGAAGTGTGAAGTACAGATGCTTAATTGTCTAAAGGTGTAACTGTGTGTTTTACTGACTAGTATTGATGGATCCGTGGCTGAGTTGTTTTGTGTTTTTTTGGCTTTTTTATGGCTTAGTTTTGGGGTTTCTGGTTAAAGACTGGTCTCTATGTGGTTTACTGATGGCTGAGATTGGGTAGCACTATTAAAACTTGTTCTGGCCCAGTTCAGGGCTGATTATAAGTTACTATTTGGTCAAATAGTTTAATTTTTTTATTTATTTTTTAACCTCAAGCACTCACTGTACTGCTGCTGGTAACGTGTTGTTTTTTCTCTTAGTTTATAGCTGGTTTACTGCTTAACTGGCTTTCAACACAAATAAAATAAATAAATAATGTTACGCTAGTGTTTCAGTGTCAGTCTTCTTCTGGGACGCTCCATTAGCAGCAGCTTCAGTCTGACTAACAGAGGAGTATTTCACAGGATCAGTCTGTAAAAACAACAACAAAAACACAGAAGATAAGAGAAATTAACAGGATTGATGATTTAGTTACACAAACACACAAAACTAAAGATTAGGAGTTGTGTTTTTGAGGAATGTAGGTTTATATTACCTCATTATTGTGCTTCGCTGTAATGCCTGTTTGAACAATAATGACAAACTTATAAAGATGATACATATAAAGATGACTTTGGCCAATTATAATGAAAATACATATTTTCACATGTTGCACACACAATTATTTCCATCTTGTTCAATCAGCTGTATGTAATACTCACTTTCCCTGTGCTTACAATAGTAAATTACAGCAGCAGCAGCTGCAGCCACGAGCAGAATAACTACAGCAGCACTTACTCCTGCTACAGCAGCTGAAGACCAACCTGAACCTGGAACAACACAATCATATTGATATTTCTGACTGATATGTGACCCTTTCAGCTTTGTTCATCAGTGGTGTAGTACAGATTTAACTGATAAATGATGGTTTCAGAAGAACAGGAACTAAAACAACATCAAAGCACTCAACAGAAAACATCACTGCTTACAGGAAAACTTTCTGCATTGTGCAGCTTAATAACATTCATTAAAATGATACTCAAAGCAGCCCTCGCTTCATATAATTTGCACTGAATAACACTCACCAGTGACAGAAACACTGAAGCTCCTCATTCTTCTAATACTGAAGCTGCTGCTGCTGCTGGTGATGTGTAGATGATAATCTCCAGAGTCTGTGGTTCTGGTGTTTCTGATGGTCAGAGATCCAGTCTGATTCACCTCCAGTCTGTCTCTGAATCTCTCATCTGTGCAGGTCTGACTCTGATCTCCAGTGATTTCAGCGATGAGAGTCTTATTATAAAACCACATCATCAGATCATTTGTGTTGTTTATTACACCAGGATCTAAAGTGACAGATTCTCCCTCCTTCACTGACTTCACATCATCAGCAGAAACACCTGAAACACAAACCAACAGCTGCTGGAGGATCTTTTGATGAAAACAATAACCAGCTACACAACATGTGCAGATATGAAAACAATCACACAATGAAGATCATTTTTTATGATGAACAGATTTCATTTAACTGAAGAAAACAACCGCCTTTTCAGTTTTGGTGAAATACTGCTCTGTAAACACACCAGTAACAGCTGTAACTTGTCAGAGCTGATTATGATAATCCATGGCTAGATGTGCGTCACATTGTGCATCAAAACTGTGTAATGCACACCTAACTGTTGATATGCCTCACATAATACATTCATAATCTGAAGGAAAGTTGTGTTTTTCAAGCTGATCCGAGTCACCGCTGTAATAAACACATTTGATTTGAACACATATTGTCTGCTTTAAAGTGAAATGAGTCACCAGTGACAGTAACACTGAAGATCTTTTCACTGTCACTGCCGCTGATGATGATAATCTGTAGTGTATAGTCTCCAGAGTCTGTGGTTCTGATGTTTCCGACGGTCAGAGATCCAGTCTGATCCAGCTCCAGTCTGTCTCTGAATCTCTCATCTGAGCAGATCTGACTCTGATCTCCAGTGATTTCAGCAATACGTTTGTCATTATAAAACCATCTAATTCTGTGTTGCTGGTCTGTTTTAACACCGGTGTGTAGAGAGACTGAATCTCCCTCCATCACTAACACTTCAGCTTCAACACCAGATGCACCTGAAGAAGAAATGAACAAATAATTATAAATCATGTCTGGGATAGTGGGACACATTTATACAAGAGGAAAGTGCTGTAAAATGTTTTCTACAGATCACACAGACTCTAAGTACAGAAATATGTCTGGATTCATAAAGTAACATGCAGAAGAACATCATTGATTCAGATCAAACACACATTATATACTTGCATACTTCAGAGACCACGGATGATGTCATTTATTTAAGAGACTTAGCAAATAACCTGATGTCATTTATCATTTAATTAAGACTCAAATTACACTATTTCATATATTAACTGTACACAGTTTGTCTGTGAAGACAGTGTTTTGCTGACCTGACTCATTCGTGTCAATAGTACGGTCTATTTAGATATATTCTAAACTCTGTTTTGATTGTCATTCAGACAGAGTTAGTTAAGGGATGAATGGATGTGAAACCCTGCCACAAGCTTATGTTTCAGCTGAGTCTCCCAAATCAAACCCGTCACAACACCAGATAAAGGACTTCTTAAAACTACACAGAATACATACTTAACACTCAAAACAAAGCAACATGACTCCTATTTCTTTAATGTTAAGCTTAAATCTTCAGGGAGATTGATAATGCGACGTACTTGGGTGAAGTTGGTTTTGAAAAAAAATGTAGTAGGTTGGCAATGATGTCGCTGATTAGAATTAGCAAACATTAACTTTATTGAACATATAATTAGAAAGTTATTAAACGCAGAATGTCCGAATATAAAACCATTTTTACCCAAGTAAATGTGCTTACCGTGTAAGATCCAAACACACAGTACCGTGAGAACAACACCTAACATTCTTCTGCTCGGTCTCCAACATAAGAAGAAAACATGTTATGATGCTTTTCTGCTCTAAAATGAAGAGAAAGCCGACGCGAAGTCATGTAGAAAACATCAACACCACAAAAAAGCTTGTGCCATTTGTGCAAGCGGTGTGATGTTCGATGCCGAGGCTCTGAAACATGTGTAACCCCACAAAAATTAAGTCAAATCACCTTTATTTATATAGCGCTTTTAACAATACAGATTGTGTCAAAGCACTTAACAGTATCAAGTTGGAGGATAGAGTGTCAGTAATGTATAATAATAAGATTAAACACTCAATTTTCAGTTAAAGGCATTTCATTATTGAATTCAGAGATGTCACTGTCTAGCTAAGTTTAGTTTAAATAGTATCTGTGAAATCCAATTGACGATAATCGCTAGAAATTAAGTGTCCCCAACTGAGCAAGCCAGAGGCGACAGCGGCAAGGAACCAAAACTCCCTCTGAGACAGAACTGAGAAAAAAACCTTGGGAGAAACCAGGCTCAGTCGGGGGGCCATTTCTCCTCTGGCCAGGATATTATTGTTCATTTATTGTTTACTTATTGTTTTAATTAAAATTTTAAATGTATAAATGTTATTTTATACATATATAATAAAAAAATATAATAAAAAAAAATATTTCTATTTTTATATTGTTGCAATTTCTAACAATAATAGTATTATGTAGTTAGGTATTTTATTATTATATTTTTAGTTATTTGTTTTATTTTTAGTTTTATTGTATTTTAATCGAGGTCTTCACTGGGGATATGTCTCTGGGGCTCATCGCTGACGACATCATCTCCCGGCACCGATCCACCATCTGATCCGGACACGGACTGAGAAACAGAATAAAAAGAAAGAAACAAATATTAGCGTAGATGCCAATCTTCTTACGATGTAACGAGTACATCGTGTGTTATGGGAAGTGTTCCCGGTTCTGGTTGATCTAATTAATGCAGCCTAACAATCCTTTAACGGATTTGAATATTAGAAGTGTATTAGTGTGTTATGTGTAAGCCAGGTTAAAGAGATGGGTCTTTAATCTAGATTTAAACTAACAGAGTGTGTCTGCCTCCTGAACAGTGTTTGGTAGATTGTTCCAGAGTTTTGGTGCTAAATAGGAAAAAGATCTGCCGCCCGCAGTTGATTTTGATATTCTAGGTATTATCAAATGGCCAGAGTTTTGAGAACGCAGTGGACGTGGAGGACTATAATGCGATAAGAGCTCGCTCAAGTACTGAGGAGCTAAACCATTCAGGGCTTTATAAGTAATTAACAAGATTTTAAAATCTATACGATGTTTAGTAGGGAGCCAGTGCAGTGTTGACAGAACCGGGCTAATGTGCTCATACTTCCTTGTTCTAGTAAGAACTCTAGCTGCTGTGTTTTGGACCAACTGTAGTTTGTTTATTAAGCAAACAGAACAACCACCCAGTAAAGCATTACAATAATCTAACCTTGAGGTCATAAACGCATGAATTAATATTTCTGCATTTGACGTTGAGAGCATAGGTCGCAGTTTGGATATGTTTTTGAGATGGAAGAACGCAGTTTTACAGATGCTAGAAACATGGCTTTCAAAAGAAAGATTGCTATCAAACAGCACACCTAGGTTCCTGACTGATGAAGAAGAGAAATTGACAGAGCAGCCGTCAAGTGTTAGGTAGTGTTCTAAGTTATTACATGTGGGGTTTTTAGGTCCGATAAGTAACACCTCTGTTTTTTCAGAATTTAGCAGTAGGAAATTACTCGTCATCCAGTTTTTTATATCGACTATGCATTCCGTTAGTTTCTCAATTTGGTGTGTTTCATCGGGCCGTGAAGAAATATAGAGCTGAGTATCATCAGCATAACAGTGAAAGCTAACACCGTGTTTCCTGATAATATCTCCCAAGGGTAACATGTAAAGCGTGAAAAGTAACGGCCCTAGTACTGAGCCTTGAGGTACTCCATACTGCACTTGTGATCGATATGATACCTCTTCATTCACTGCTACGAACTGATGGCGGTCAGATAAGTACGATTTGAACCATGCTAAGGCACTTCCACTAATGCCAACAAAGTTTTCTAGTCTATTTAAAAGAATGTTGTGGTCGATGGTGTCAAACGCAGCGCTAAGATCCAGTAGAACTAATAAAGAGATACAACCACGATCAGATGATAAGAGCAGGTCATTTGTAACTCTAATGAGAGCAGTCTCAGTACTATGATACGGTCTAAATCCTGACTGGAAATCCTCACAGACACCATTTTTCTCTAAGAAGGAATATAATTGTGAGGATACTACCTTTTCTAGTATCTTTGACAGAAAAGGAAGATTTGAGATCGGTCTGTAATTAACTAGATCTTTGGGGTCAAGTTGTGTTTTTTTAATGAGAGGCTTAATAACAGCCAATTTGAAGGTTTTGGGGACATATCCTAATGACAATGATGAATTAATAATAGCCAAAAGAGGATCTATGACTTCTGGAAGCACCTCTTTTAGTAGTTTAGATGGAATAGGGTCTAACATACATGTTGTTGGTTTAGATGATTTAACAAGTTTATATAATTCTTCCTCTCCTATAGTAGAGAATGAGTGGAATTGTTCCTCGGGGGATCTATAATGCATATCTGATGTGATACTGTAGCTGACGGCTGCATGGTTACAGTTTTATCTCTGATAGTATCGATCTTGGAAGTAAAGTAGTTCATAAAATCATTACTGCTGTGCTCTTGGGAAATGCCAACACCTGTTGATGCTTTATTTTTTGTTAATTTAGTGACTGTATTGAATAAATACCGGGGGTTATGTTTGTTTTCTTCTAGAAGAGATGAAAAGTAATCAGATCTAGCAGTTTTTAATGTTTTTCTGTAGGATAGGATACTTTCCCGCCAAGCTATACGAAATACCTCAAGTTTTGCTTTCCTCCAGCTGCGCTCCATTTTCCGGGCTGCTCTCTTTAGGGTGCGAGTGTGCTCATTATACCACGGTGTTGGACTCTTTTCCTTAATCTTCCTTAAGCGTAAAGGAGCAACTGTATCTAAAGTGCTGGAAAAGAGAGAGTCCATAGTCTCTGTTACATCATCAAGTTGTTCTGAGCTGTTGGATATGCTGAGGAATTGAGATAAATCAGGAAGATTACTTACAAAGCAATCTTTTGTGCTAGAAGTGATGGTTCTACCATACTTGTAACAAGGAGTAGAATTTACAGTTTTAGCTATATGGAGTTTACACAAGACTAGATAATGATCTGAGATATCATCGCTTTGCTGCAGAATTTCAACACCATTAACATCAATTCCATGTGACAGTATTAAATCTAGAGTATGATTTCGACTATGAGTAGGTCCTGAAACGTGTTGTCTAACCCCGATAGAGTTCAGAATGTCTATGAATGCTGATCCTAATGCATCTTTTTCATTATCGACATGGATATTAAAATCGCCAACAATTAAGACTTTATCTGCAGCCAGTACTAACTCAGATAGAAAATCAGCAAATTCTTTAATAAAGTCTGTATGGTGCCCTGGTGGCCTGTATACAGTAGCCAATACAAACATCACAGGGGATTTATCACTAACACGTGTTTCTCTAGATAATGTTATACGCAGCACCATAACTTCAAAGGAGTTATACTTAAAGCCTGCCCTCTGAGAAATACTGAGAATATTGCTATAAATTGTAGCAACACCTCCCCCTTTGCCTTTTGGACGTGGCTCATTTTTGTAACAGTAACCTTGGGGGGTGGACTCATTTAAACTAATGTATTCATCTGGTTTTAGCATGTTTATGTCAAACAGAGCAAATCTAGGTTATGATCATTAATCAAATCATTTACAAAAAGTGCTTTTGTAGAAAGGGACCTGACATTCAGTAAGCCAAGTTTTATCAATTGTTTCTGTGTGTTGTAAACATTTTTTATTTGTTGAACATCAATTAAATGGTTACTCATAAATTGGTTTGGACGTTTTCTGTATTTTCTAGTTTGGGGAACAGACACAGTCTCTATAGTGTGATATCTAGGTGAAGGAGTCTCTATGTGCTGAGAATTAACTGACTTCTGTGACGTGAGGTGGCTAGCACTCATTATGGGAGTTAAGCAGCATCCCACACCTCAGGCTCTTTTTGATGAAACAGTTACTAGACAGGCTCAAAAAATTATTTCAGATCCCACTCATGTCCTTCACTCTGAGTACCAACTTCTTCCCTCGGGAAGACGCTTCAGAGTTCCTAAGTGTAGGCTTAACCGTTTTAAGAACTCCTTTGTCCCACTGTCCATTAAAGCATTAAATGATAAGTTAGCTAGAGGTCAACAATTATAATATGTATATATATATGTATGTGTGTGTATGTGTATGTATATGTATATATATATATGTATTTATATTCCCCATCTGGTGTGTGCAAATATATATAGACATGATGATTAAAGGTGTGTTGCACAACAGGTAGGGTGCAGTTTTTTTGTTGTTCACTGTATATTGTGGGGAGGGCAGAGAGGGGTCGCTGTGTTATATGTACATAGTATGTTATTTGTGTAAAACAGCAGATATCGTATTGTATGTGTCCAACACAAATTTCCTTCGGGACAATAAAGTTTATCTTATCTTATCTTATCTTAGCAGACGGTCGGTTTAGCCAGTCTGTCTGCTTCCTGACCTGGGCTCCAGTTAGTCAAGTATGAACTCTAAGACTATGTGCCATATTTCTAGAGAGATGAGAGGCACCACCCCAGGAGGGATGAACACCATCTCTTTTCAACAGGTCAGGTCTGCCCCAAAAACTCGTCCAATTGTCTATAAAACCTATGCTATTCTGCGGGCACCACTTAGACATCCAGCCATTGAGTGATGACAGTCTGCTATGAATCTCATCACCCCGGTAAGCAGGGAGGGGACCAGAGCATATTACAGTGTCTGACATCGTACTTGCAAGTTCACACACCTCTTTAACATTATTTTTAGTGATCTCCGACTGGCGAAGTCGAACATCATTAGCGCCGGCGTGGATAACAATCTTACTGAATTTACGTTTAGCATTAGCCAGCACTTTTAAATTTGCCAAGATGTCAGGCGCTCTGGCTCCCGGTAAACAATGGACTATGGTGGCTGGTGTCTCTATTTTCACGTTCCGTACAATAGAATCGCCAATAACTAGAGCACTTTCACCAGGTTTCTCAGTGGGTGCGTCACTGAGTGGGGAGAACCTGTTTGATGTTCTGATCGGAACGGAAGAGCGGTGTTTTGACCCGCGACTAGGACTCACTGTCACCCAGTCCCTGAGCTAGTCACATCCAATGCAGTACCTACAGCCCTCACATTCTTACTGTCCTCAACTAAAGTTTGGATGCGTGTCTCTAGTTCTAAAACCTTCTCTGTCAGCCTAACTATTTCCCTGCATTTATCACATGTGAATCCCTCATTGCCGACAGAGAGAGATAAACTATACATGTGGCAAACTGTGCAAATAGCAATAGCAGGAGAAGAAGCCATTACTCACCGTGATTGATGAATGATACCAACTTAATTACCACTCCACTTACAACTTACCACTGTTGTTTGATGAACTCGTGAAAAACGGAGCGAGAGAGAAATGAAAACGGAGCGAGAAAAAAGAAAACACTAATAGGCGCGAATAGCAACGCGAATGGAACCGCGAGTGACAAGCTAACCGGCTAGCGAATGCTAACGCGCTGCACTCGCGGTTTTAAAAGCGAGCGATCAGATTAGTTTGATAGATAATACCAGAAATATGATTGGAATTAAGTTATATATTATTACTTTAAACAACAGAGAGTGAAAGTAAGGTAAATATTCAATAAAAAAGCGGAGCTACAATCGCAAACCTCTCAGCAGCACAACAGACAGGAACAGACTGAAGCAATCGATCCGCAAAACAGGAGCAGACTGAGATGTAACGAAGTAAATGTAACTCGTTACTACCTACCTCTGGTTGTCAGTGCTGATTATGGATAATCCATGGCTAGTTGAGTTGTGCGTCACATTGTGCATCAAAACTGTGTAATGCACACCTAACTGTTGATATCCCTCACATAATACATTCACAATCTGAAGGAAAGTTGTGTTTTTCAAGCTGATCAGAGTCACCGCTGTAATAAACACATTTGATTTAAACACATATTGTCTGCTTTAAAGTGAATTGAGTCACCTTGAACAGTAACACTGAAGATCTTTTCACTGTCACTGCTGCTCCTGGTGATGTGTAGATGATAGAGTCCAGAGTCTGTGGTTCTGGTGTTTCTGATGGTCAGAGATCCAGTCTGATCCAGCTCCAGTCTGTCTCTGAATCTCTCATCACACAGATCATCTGAGCAGATCTGACTCTGATCTCCAGTGATTTGAGCGATACGAAAGCCATTATAATACCATGTAATTCTGTGTTGCTGGTCTGTTTTAACACCGGTGTGTAGAGTGACTGAATCTCCCTCCATCACTAACACTTCAGTTTCAACACCAGATGCACCTGAAGAAGAAATGAACAAATAATTATAAATCATGTCTGGGATAGTGGGACACCTTTATACAAGAGGAAAGTGCTGTAAAATGTTTTCTACAGATCACACAGACTCTATAAGTACAGAGATATGTCTGGATTCATAAAGTAACACATGCAGAAGAATATCATTGATTCAGATCAAACAAACATTATGTACTTGTATACTTCAGAGACCACGGATGATGTCATTTATTTGTCATTTATCATTTAATTAAGACTCAAATTACACTATTTCATATATTAACTGTACACAGTTTGTACTTGTGTAAAGTTGGTGTTATATTGTCACATTCGGTCTTCTGTATTAAATTACTCTGTTAAACACACTATATTTGACATTCAGTGGACATTCACAAGCAGGGGCGTCGCACCCGTGGGGGATGTGGGTGTTTTAACACCCACACTTTTCCCGGTGAGAGGGTTCAACACCCGCACTTTTTTTTGCACAAACGCCTTACAGCAGTCGCTCTCCGTTTCTCTGGCCGCTCTGTGTCTGCGCTCGCTGCGGCTGCCTCCTCTCCCCTCCCCTCCCCTCCCTCTCAAACATGACACCGGCTTTGAGTGTGACCGGCTGATGATTGGCTGTTCTGCCTTAAGTCCCGCCTCTCTTGGTGTGTTAGATTTATCGGTCAGCTCGTGCTGAGGAGGCGGGAACTTATGGTTATTTACATCTCCCTTTTCCAGGTACTTTGAATGAGTGTATTTTCACAACAGAGTTTTGACTTATTTTCTGTGTGTTCCGAGTGTGTTTTTATACTTTTCTAGTATCATTCATTTAAATGGGAAGCTTTTTATATCTTGTATGTTACACCTTTTGTACCCTTCTGTCATTGTATTCATCGTTTTTATTGTTAACAAACAAACCACATCCATCCCCCGCACTTTTGAAAAGCTTGCTACGCCATTGTTCACAAGTAAATATGACATTAAAACTATACTTGTTGGTTAATGTTAAATGGTAAATGTTGTAGGTTGACAATCGTTGGTTGTAAATATTATGTCGCTGTTTAGAATTTGCAAACATTAACTTTATTGCACATATAATTAGAAAGTTATTAAACGCAGAATGTCCGAATATAAAACCATTTTTACCCAAGTAAATGTGCTTACCGTGTAAGATCCAAACACACAGTACCGTGAGAACAACACCTAACATTCTTCTGCTCGGTCTCCAACATAAGAAGAAAACATGTAATGATGCTTTTCTGCTCTAAAAGAAGAGAAAGAGAAAGCCGATGTGAAGTCGTGTAGAAAACATCAACATCAATCAGGAGATTACACGTGATTTTCCAGTTGTCTGTATTGATACCAAATTACACTTCATGTACATGTTCATTATTTGTCATTTCCTAAACATCATTTCAAACGCCAGCATTACATTGCTACTTTTATTGTTGCTAAAGGAGCATTAGAAGGCAAAATGTGATTGATATTAGCGGTTACGTCTGTATTTGGCCAAAATGCAGTTGTCTGTTTGCACACAATGGTAAACAAAAAAATTGACATTTTTAGACGCACACCTAACTTATATACTTGTATATCTTGCGCAATACATTGGACATTCAGCGGACATTCACAAGTAAATATGACATTAAAACAATACTTGCCCAATTTGATAGATTGTGAAAAAATATGTAGTAGGTTGACAATGATGTCGCTGATTACTATTTGCCAAAAATAACTTTATTGCACATATAATTAGAAAGTTATTGAACACGGAAATGTGTGAATGTGCGAATATAAAATCAACTTTACCCCGGTCAAAAAAGCTTGTGCCATTTATGCAAGCGGTGTGATGTTCGATGCCGAGGCTCTGAAACGTGTGTAACCCCACAAAAATAAAAGAAAATAAAAGAAAATCAAACAAAGTAGTTTCTGTTTGGTGTTTGCCTCGCTCTACTGCTGTTCGCTTGCAGCGGCTCGAATCCTCATCACTACTGCGCATGTGCGGAAATATTCTTCTTCTTCTTTTAATTTAATGGCGGATCGCAAACCAGCATTTATAGGTGCATACCGCCACCTACTGTACAGGAGTGTGTAACATCAGGGTTTTATATACTTTAGTTCCCAAAAAAACAAACAAACAAAGTAAAAAAAATAAATAAAAATTCTATAAATAAATAAAATAAAAATATATATTATTTATTTTCTTTCTTTCCCCCTTTCTTTTCCCCCTCTTCTTTCCCTTTCCTTTATCTTCTCCTATTCCTCCTTTCCTTTTCCTTCTTTCTTTTCTTCCTCTTTATTTCCTTTCCTTTTTTTGAATTATAACCTACCTATATTTTCTGATCTAATCCTGTATTTCTTAGAAAAATAAATAGAGCCTTACAACAATCCCTCATTTTCTCATTCCTTCCTAAAATCCCTTCCAAATTCCATCCACGTTTTAATCCATACATCTTGTCACGTGAAATTATCCTCTCTGCACTATATTTATTACACCACAAAATCACGTTCAACATTTTCTGGTACATTACAACCGTCACATTTATCAGAAATGCATTTTGTCATTAAATACAAAGTTGACTTTAATCCTGTTTGTCCAAGTCTTAACCTTCCAAGAATCACTTCATCTTTTCTACTCTTCCCTTTAAATGTTTTCACCATGATTGTTTTTTTCTGTCTAAAATGACTGAACAACACCAGAGGGTTAATAACTCTTTTAACATGAATTTAGTCCCACACTTCATTTTCTCACTCCTGCATGTTCCTTTCAAACACATCAGATGCAAGTGCTTTGCTTCCCATGGACAACTCTTCAAAACAAAGGAAAGATTTGGCAGACCTCTCAGAAACAGCACAAATAAAGATCATGTTAGATCTTTAATTACTACGTGGAGCAGGGGATCCTACACTAGAGCTTAATGAACTTGTTTTTGTGAAAATCTCAAATTCGACCTAAATTGACATTTTTCACTGTTTTTGCCTGTAAAAACTTCATTATTGGAAATAATAATACATTTTAACGTAAATTAAAAAATAAAACTTATTTTGTTTTAGCCAGTTTCTCATGATGTTTCTCATTTTCATTTAAGTCGAAGTGCTAAAATAACTAAAACTGAAATAAAATGACAAAAGCAAAAAAAATAACTACAACTTTAAATGTGTTGATTTACAAAATTCAATATAAATGAACATAAAATAAACCCTTATTCAAGACTGCACCTCCAAGTGACTCCCGCTGAAAACTACTAAACCCGTTTCTGATGGAAAATCACAGCTAAAACATCAGCTAAAGTGCAGTGTGCCACATCTGTGCAGGAGGCTGTAAAAGTTTGCAATACTCTTGAATTTCAAAACACAAAATCGATGTGCATAAGCAGAAGTTAACCGAGAAAAACTCGCTCGAGGCTCATAAACCACCGGAGAATATCAGAAGAGCGATCTATTTCATATTTAATGTTTACTTCTTTGTATTTAAGACTGTAATGAATCCATAAATTAATCTCAGCTAAAAGCAGAATCCATAAAGCTCGATATCATTATAATCCTACAGATGAACTTCTTCATTTCTACATGCGTCACGACTCCATAAAATGGCGGCTTAAGTTAAAGATCGAGTTTGACCGCGACGCGATACGAAAACAACACAAACAATAATACAACATAATACCAGAAGACGATAAATGAACTTACTGTAATGTGATGTTTATGACCGTTTTTACGGCTTCAGAGTTCGTCTTATTATTTTTCTATGTAATGGCGATCTTCCAACTGCGCTTTTCCTTTGTTTACTTTCGGTTTCGTCACAAAGGAGGGAGGAGCCCCAGAGCGGTGGACACGTCCGAGCGTGACGTCACAAGCCACGCCCGTGTCCAGACACGTCACATTCTTATTATTTTGAAACAGGAAGAAGCATCGATAAGAAAATAAGTCGAATTGTTTGCAAACCGCTAAAAAGAAGTAGTTTGCTGTGTTGGTGAGTAAAAAACAAATCTTTGTTCTTTACGAAGACTTAAAACTTTGACAACTCTGAGAATGTGTGCTTCGTTTGTGTAGAAGTGTGTATAAACAACAGCTCGGCATGCTTAGTGTGTGTTTTGAGCTGCACACAGGCACGTTATTACTTAGATATCAGT
>JAPDDO010000384.1:155000-224691 GCA_027422415.1 Schizothorax lantsangensis
CATTTATTTTCAATAAAAATTATATTGTTATAATCAAAAAGTTGAAAATAAAGTATCAGGTAGGGTTTTACACTATGTTAAAATAGCAGGATGTTCTGCTATGTATACTAACGTTACTTGTTGCAAATAGTGGCAATTATCTGCACTTCAGTATTGTAGTACATTATAAAACAGTATGCAATAATGAGGTATTGAGTGTAAATTATAATTTTAATTCAAATTATTAAATGGATGCCGCCTTATTGGTACAATATAAAGCCCTCTCTGCACCTACCCTAACCCTACCCGATACTTTATTTTCAACTTTTTGATTATTTCCTTCATTTTTATTGAAAATAAATGCCTTTACGATGCGATTTGAGATTTGAAAAGGGAGAGAAAAAAAAAGATCGGCCAAAGGCGGGATCGAACCACTGGTCGATCGCATCAAAAAGACATGACTGGTGATTCACCATCTGCACCACTGGAGCTGATATAATAGACTCTGCTGTGCTTCTTCTGGTTCTGTACCTTGATTGACAGATGTCTCGTCCAATCAGCAGTGAGTAATCTATTCCCAAACCAATGGCGCTGTCTCAAACTATACCTACCTCTTCCGGTTTGTCTGATTTGTCGTTGTGTTTTCTGACTTGTTATAATGTTTTCGGGATTGTTGTTGTGTTTTCTGAATTGTTATTTTGTTTTTTATATTTGCATTTGCGTTTGTAATTTGTTATTTTGTTTTCAGAATTGTGATTTGTTTTGCACTTATAGGCCACCGTAGTGGCTGCTTAAAGTCCCTTAATACAGCTTCGCCGCGATGACGACCTTTCAAGTGAGATATAAGATTTGTTGTGTTAAAACTTGATGCCTTTTTCCTCCTCTCAGAATCCTTGCTGAACATACGTTGCAAATAGCAATGACATTGTCCTCCTCTGCCACCGCGAAAAACTTCCAGACAGGCGAAGACATGTTCACAGATGATGACGTAATGAGCGCGACACGAGCTGAGAGTCACTTGCGCTCGGAAAGCAGATGAATCTCAGATAAATCAGACTGACTGATTGATTTACCAGCAAGCTACTTTATCGGATCTAGTTATCGAATTTCATTTATTTATCGGAGCAATAAAAATGACGTCATTTTCACCCATATCGGTCAATAATTTATCTGTCCGATAAATATCGTGCATCCCTACTTTATATTAATTTACTAAATCATCTTCTAATGTTTTACTCCCTTGTGTAAAAAGGGTGTTTTCAGAAATGCGACAATGAGTGCATGTCTTGTTTACAATTACATATCCAGCGCTTAACAAATGTATTAGGCCACCACCCAATGCTGGGTTTGTGCCACAGCTGCCCTAAACTAAGTATTGGTGATTACCAATATAGTTTCTGTAATGGTTAATCCACCAGTATGTGTAAGATCTTTAGTCACAGTATGTTTCTAATGCTAAAATATAATTATTGTTGGGATGAATGGATTTGAAGATAGATCGCACAAAAGTTTAATCAAAAGCGAGTCTTTAGAAACTCTCTAGAAACTATTTGTAAGTCAGTAACAACAGAGACTGTGCAAAAGTGCATAAAAATGATGCCAGCAAGAATGCAAGCTTTTATAAAGGCCAAAGGAGGCCATACAAAATAAAAATATAATATTTATTTATTTATTATTAGTTTTTTGGTTATTATGTGTGAATAAAGATTATTTAGTTGTTTCAGTTTGTTATTTGCCTAATGACAATACAATTTTAAGTTTTAAACATGTTTTTGATGGGTGGTCTAATAAATTGTTACTGTATCTACATAATTTTGTGAGGATTTGAACTGAGAATAAGACTTACAAACTCACTCGTTTACACGTTACCCCTTTCTTGATTGCCAGTGGCTGCAATGTACAACATGAAAGCGTAAGACACTCCGTAGCGGATTACACATCCATGATTTACACATCTGTGCGCGCCCGCGCGTGTAAGACTAAGTGAGTCAAAAATAATGCACGGTGCTTATGTCGACTAAGGTGAATACACACCAGTGCGGGCATTCTGACACTTCGTGTTTTGAGTTTTTAATACAGTCTGTCTTTTTTTTATCAAAAATGTCCCGCACATTACTGTCTCATTCATTCACATTCCTTTATTAATAACACTTACAGTCCCACCTGCTGAAAGCTGCGCAGAAAAAAGCGAAAGTAACTGGTGAAATTTTACCGCAATGTTGTTCTTTTTGCGTGGTGCCCCCCCCTGGACGTGGAGCCCCTGGGCACTTTTGCCCATATGGTTAATCCACCTATGCCCGCAGGGTAATTTACGATTAAATTAATGTACATTTAACCAATTTAATATGAAGAGGCACTGAAATGTAGACCTTCATTTATGTGTTTTTGATCTACACTGTACAAGACACGAGAACATTGGGTTTGTACGTTAGCATGGACTCACTAACTTTAACGTTAGCTAGTTTTATCCAGAGATACCTCGCTGAAGCACAAGATAACATTAACGTGCTCGAGCAGATGAAGATTGTAACTTAATGAGTGTATGACAAGCAGAAAATGAACGTTTTTGTCTTCATTTGTATTGGGGATGAATACTTAGGGACATTTTGCTCTGTTTTGTTTGGATTTAGGAAATGTAATAAAATAAATGATATCCCCCATCCTCTCAGGATACCTGGAATCAGTGTTACAAGTACCACACGCACATCGTTTATACATTTCTGAAGCATAAACCCCATAAAACCGATGCGAGCTTCGCATCTTCCAATGTTTCTCTATGGAGCTGAAGCCTAAAGATGTCCGAGTTCTGCTCCCCTGATACTCGACTGCTATAGAGTGGGGGAACTATGACGTCAGAACCCGGAAGAGTAATTCACTGCGGGTTCCTTCGAGATTTTCCTATGTGGTTTTATAATGTTTTTTTTTCAAATTATGAGTAATATAAAGCCTGTGGTAAACACAACTTGACGATACTTTTACGTTTTGTTCTACAACGTAAATTACACACATCCATACCCAAAACTAAACATTTGAAGCAGTTATGTTCATTTTTGAAAACGTATGTTTTTAATAAGTAACTAGATAAGAACGTTTGGGCTGTGAGTGTGTATTACAATAATAACAAACTTTGTTCCACGAGTATTAAAAAAAATGGAAACAGGTCATAAGACAAGACAGTTAACACTTAACCCAGGCAGTACACCGAAGAATAGGTGGGTAAGAGAATAATAAAAACTCTTCAAGCCTTAATATTAATATCACTCAATTACTCACACCCTCACACCACAGCAGTCAAATTCAATACAACACCACACGTGCACCCACTGTCCCTTCAAGTGCCACCGCCTGGGAAACCTACGAACACAAGAAATATAACATAATACACAAACAAACAATCAATACCCTTCTCCTTGACCCAAACTATGTTTCTTTACCTCCCGACTCACATCTCATTGACAAAGGAGGGTCCAACACATACAAAACACTCTGTTTCCATTAAGTTACGAACCATTAAAACCACACGTCTAAACTACAGTATAAACTCTAAAACCACAGATAACAATCGGTGCCCCGTCCTACGATACAAATAAACACACATTAGTCTCTCTAATTAAACATATAGGCGCTGCGTTCCCTCCTTCGTCTATACTGCAATTGCTGATTGAGGAACATGACATTGACCTTCAGGCCTTGTTCATCAACACAGTATGACAAAAATGTTTCCATGTCATCTTGAGAATGAAATAAACAAAAAGTCATCCTTTGCTTCAATGAATTCTCTCCCCAGGGCTTGTTGATCTTCACGGTTCATCTGCAGAACAGCAGGCTCTGTCACCTCTCCATGAAATAAGTCTCTGTGATTGTGTACCCAGTACCAAGCTGTATGAAGGTCTCTCACAATGGTAGGCTGCTGCACCTGGTGAAGAACAGTATTATATAAAATATAAATGGCACAAACAAATCAAACTATTTATTCAGCTTGCATGCAGCTCCTTGATATATGACCACTAGCATCATTTACCTTATCAGCGTCCTCTTCAGCCAGAACTCTTCTGCTGGGTGACTGTTTGGTGGTGGATTCTGACCCTAAAGACAGGCTCAAGGGTTCCCTGAAGGAGTTGAGATGCTTCTGTCCAGTGTGCAAATATGTATGCACTCTATTTGTATAACACCTTTCTAGTATCACTTTGCCAACAGTGACTTAACACAGCCGAGATACTGAAATTGTATCTGTAGAGTCTGTCACACCTCCTGTTACAAGAGTGCAAAACACACAAAAATAAAAACAAACAAACAAAAAAGCCACATAAAAGTAGTTTGGTATATTTTTGTGAAAATCTAGCTTACCTCTGTGAATGTTAATGATGTACAGGTGCTGAGAGCATACTGTGAAATACAAATAACACTGTAACACTTGGACAAATGAAACATTACCATCAGCATGTAGACACCACAGGAATGCCCTGTACACCAGGGGTGTCAAACTCAGCTCCTGGAGGGCCGGACCCCTGCAGAGTTTAGCTTCAACCCTAATTAAACACACCTGATCCAGATAATCACGTTCTTCAGGCTTATTTGAAAGCTACAGGGTGTGTGTGTGTGTGTGTGTGTGTGAGTGTGAGTGTGAGTGTGTGTGTGTGTGTGTGTGTGTGTGTGTGTGTTGGAGCAGGGTTAGAGCTAAACTCTGCAGGACTGTGGTCCTCCAGGAGCTGAGTTTAACACCTGTTCCCTTGATAAACCTCACTCCCCTGATCTCAAGAGGTGCACTAGTGATGGACACTAGAGGTCTTTATCATCTTTGATAGCTTGTCCACCTCTCATGCTGGCGATGGGTTCAGGGCCGTGCACAGACCTTTTGAGGGGCATGTGCTGAAAATGAAAAAGCCTCCCCCTCCCTTTATTTTTATTGTTTACATCTTAATGACAAATTAAGTAACACAAAATAATAGTGTCAAAACTTTAGATTTATTCACTATTAATAACAACCATAATAATACAGATAATATAGATATACAGGGTTTATTTAAACCTAATTACAACAGCAATCTTCAAATCAGCAATCAAATGAGTCAAACTATTTTGAAATATAATTTAATTAATTATGTCCAACACAATTCCAGTCAAAATAGGAGATTATAAGAAACTATAGCCATACCGTTACTATAATATATCCAACATGTATCCATCTACCTGACAAGAACTGATACTGAAGGACCAGAGATGTCTCTTGAAGGTCTCTTATTCACTACACGTTCCCTAAAGTAAGTCAGTTCCAATGGAAAAAATTATAAAATATTGTTCATCGGGTTCATATTATTTTTTGTGTTCATATTAAAACCTTGTTTTAATAAAATAAAAACCCGTGAAAAGTAGGCCTACAGTTGCAGTGAACATTTTTAATTGTGCCTGAGCTGGGATTAGTTTATAGCTCGGATATGAACATTTATGTCTATGATAGCGATCAGAACAGAGCAAGTAATCTTTTGAAAGTAACTGGCACTTCACATAAAGTTTGTGTTGATTACACTGTTTCACCGCTAAGTGACAAGTGACTTAAAAATGTATTCAATCAAGAGATTCGTTCAAAAAAAACGATTCATCCAGTAATGAAACAAGTGAAGTATTTGAGTGAGTCATTGAATCATTCAAACCATGTTTTCATCATTTTAATATTAAAATTGGTGTATTTTATATATTATATTTTAAATACATATTAAAATATTTAGTAATTCATTCAAATTAATGAAACACTTTTAAATAGATTGCAGCAATTAATATTTTGTTACACATTATTTTGTTTCGTTCAGAATCGTGGGAGAATTGTGATCTAGTTAGCGAATATTAACAGCGTAAACATGAATTAATCATGTGACAATAAATGTTAATAAATTAAGTATATCAGCAATCATACATCAAGGAAGAAATTTGAATATTTTACCTTACCTAACTGAAATGCCGTTATAGGGTTTTTGACCAGAGAATGTGTGCAAATGTGCATTTTATCCGTCATTAAAATGGCAGCATCACATCAAGTTTTCATCAACAGGTTACAGAGTTTGTTGCAGATATCTGGGTGCTCAGTTTTTCTGTTGTAAAATACATTTGGCCAAATCTAATGTTATAAGAGATGAAATGCTACTGTATGCACAGGCTATTTAAGTGACTCGATGGCAAATTCTAGCCCTCTCTCTCCGGTCCCACACGTCTCAGACCTCAAATACTTCAAATATGAGTCTTTATAGACATAGTGTTTCTTACGTAAAGAAAACTGTACTTATTCAAACAACAAGATCTTTATTTACCCTTGCTAGACTTGGTTCAGCTGCTGTGGAGCTTCAGTCCAGATAGAGCGGGTTATCAGATTTACTGACAGTTTGAGCGGATCCAACCAGAAGTTTTTTTTTAAATACCTTTCATTGGCTAAATATTTGTAAAACAGACAGACAGACGTAAAGTCATTGATTAATGAAGAAGAAAACACCACCAAACAAGGGCACTTCGGAGCGTAAGGGCAAAAAGGGCATGTGCTCTGCACAGGTTGAGCCCTAGCTGTGCACCACATTACCACAGCTTTACTGTAATAATAATCACTGTTATAAGTATTTCTTTCTGAAAGAGAGGAAGGTAAAATACTATACAAGTGGTACACAATTTAATATCTTTTTTCATAGTGTAAGTGTCATTTCTTTTTCAGAGTCTGATATCACATTAGCGCTTGATATTTCATGAATACATGTATGATACAAGTGGCATTATAATAGTATTAGTAACCTTAGTAACATCCGAAGAATACAGCTATTACATGTCAATAACATACAAAAATCATTTTATTTTTTTAGAAAGACAACAGCATTTATATAGTGTCAACTTTTTTACAACTTTAAGGCACTTCTTTTTTTTTTTACATTGACTGATGAAAAGCTACATATTTAAAATCTCTTTACATACACAGATATTTCACAACATTTGAGCAGCTCACTGAAAACACTGAAACATTTGTGTTGGTGAAACTAAAACATCCATGTCCAGTTCTTACTGATTTATGAAATGATAACAGGCTTTTGTGAGGAGTTTGGAAAATGATAGCATTTTATCTCTGACATGAGAAAAACATTCACATGGGGAGAAAAACAAGGTATCACTGAAGTCCTTAAATCTTACTGAGCATAGGATAATATACAGTATAATAGAGTAAGACAAATTCACAAGAGAACAAAAGTGTTTCCAAACATAGAGGCAAATCATCTCTCTCATAGATCTTATTATACAAACACATAACTGATGCAATTATATGGTAAAAAAATATATTTACACAATATCATAAACAGAACTGAGAGAGACAGATGGGAAGAAAACAAATCCCCACATAAAATTAAAGACTATCTGAACAGCACCTTATGAAAACCGTTTTTAAAAAGAAATAAAAGTAGAAATAAAAACAATATTTCACTTGAGCAAACTCCAGCAGTCCCAGTGTTGCCAGATTGGGAGGATTTCTGCTCCATCGGGTGGATGTGAATTTGATTGTGTGTCAGAATTGATTTGGGTGGATGGACAAAATCTGTGATGATTTCAGCAGTTTTCAAACCTCTACATTTTACAGACTAATTTGATTCATGAGTGACATGATTTTAGTGTGTGAAGGGATCAGATTTTGGACTTGTAGCTGTACATTCAAGTGTCTGCAGAGCCAAAGAGGCATAAAGACTGGGACTCAGCTCTGAAACTGAGGACTGTTGTGTTTGAAGTTAAAGTGCAACACAAAGGAAAGTGCATTATCAACCGTGTGCAGTGCAGAGCAGAAATGACACGCTTTTGGCTGTTATGATGTGTATGAGATGAGTGTAAATACTCTTGTTTGTTGCTCTAATAAATGCTGCTTATTTTGATAACTTATACTGTGCTTTTTGTCAGCACTTGAATCCTGGGTAATCATAAGCTGACATTTCACACTATACAGTCCTTACCCAGGTTAGCGTTCTTATTTGCATGTTTGAGATGTTAGTGTCATTGATTGGACGAACGCACCATGTGACTTATGTTCATAACACATCTAGCATTACACATCATCATCATAATACTTCTCACTACACATGCTAACAATATGCAGTAAAAGGCAGTCAAACACATGTCCTGGTCATAACGGCTGTCTCGGTGAGGTATTCATGTAAACAGTCAGCTAAAGAGGATAAAAACTGATGGGACAAAATAACTGGCATGTTAAGTACATCAGTGCAAATGACATTAAAGTGCAAATGATAAGAAACAGCTGTTTGACTGATCACTGCAGCACCTTTAATAAACCTCTAAATACTAGAGATGGGAAGATTCACTGAATCACTTTGGCATAAAAAGTTAACGATGCGATGCATTGATTTTAAAAAGCATGTATCAGACACAAGTTGGCATTTATATTGAGATGCATCGTTTCTCATGTATTTGCATCGGTAAAAAACTGATTTATTTATATATAATTATTAGTGGATAGAAAAGTGTTTAGAAAGTGACCTGTGAGCAGTATTTCAGATGTAGATTGATTTCTAAACTGTGTCTCAAGCACGTCTCATCACCGCTGCTTCTGTGTGAATATGATGAATCACAACAACAGAGGCCTGAGGAAAAACTGGGATTATTATTATATTATATTATTATTCTTTTTGCAGAGAGGAAGATGAGTCTGTGTCTCATCTTTTTTGGGATCGTGTCCATGTTTTCTTCTCTTTTGGAAGAATCTGTATATTTGTACGTGTCTTTATCTCAGACTATTTTTCTTTGGTGTTTAAGGATGTCTTATTTGGGTTTTATAGCTCTCACAAGAATTTAAAAGACAAATATTTTCTAATAAACCTATTTATTTTCCTAGCTAAATTGGGTGAATCGGATTGCACTGCATCGTAACAGGGGCGAATCGGATCGCACTGCATCGTAACGGGCGAATCGGATCGCACTGCATCGTAACAGGGGCGAATCGGATCGCACTGCATCATAACAGGGGTGAATCGTATCATACACTGCATCGTAACAGGGGTGAATCGGATCGCACTGCATCGTAACAGGGGTGAATCGGATCGCACTACATCGTACCGGGTGAATCGGATCGCACTGCATCGTAACAGGGGCGAATCGGATCGCACTGCATCATAACAGGGGTGAATCGTATCATACACTGCATCGTAACAGGGGTGAATCGTATCATACACTGCATCGTAACGGGGTGAATCGTATCATACACTGCATCGTAACAGGGGTGAATCGGATCGCACTGCATCGTAACAGGGGTGAATCGGATCGCACTACATCGTACCGGGTGAATCGGATCGCACTGCATCGTAACAGGGGCGAATCGGATCGCACTGCATCGTAACAGGGGTGAATCGGATCGCACTGCATCGTAACAGGGGCGAATCGGATCGCACTGCATCGTAACAGGGGCGAATCGTATCATACACTGCATCGTAACGGGCGAACCGGATCGCACTGCATCGTAACAGGGGCGAATCGTATCATACACTGCATCGTAACAGGGGTGAATCGTATCATACACTGCATCGTAACAGGGGTGAATCGTATCATACACTGCATCGTAACAGGGTGAATCGGATCGCACTGTGTCGTAACAGGGGTGAATCGGATCGCACTGCGTCGTAACAGGGGTGAATCGGATCGAACTGCATCGTACCGGGTGAATCGGATCGCATTGCATCGTAACAGGGGTGAATCGGATCGCACTGCATCGTAACGGGTGAATCGTATCGCACTGCATCGTAACGGGCGAATCGGATCGCACTGCATCGTAACAGGGGTAAATCGTATCATACACTGCATCGTAACGGGTGAATCAGATCGCACTGTATCGTAACAGGGGCGAATCGGATCGCACTGCATCGTAACGGGTGAATCGGATCGCACTGCATTGTAACAGGGGCGAATCGTATCATACACTGCATCGTAACAGGGGTGAATCGTATCATACACTGCATCGTAACAGGGTGAATCGGATCGCACTGCATCGTACCGGGTGAATCGGATCGCATTGCATCGTAACAGGGGTGAATCGGATCGCACTGCATTGTAACAGGGGCGAATCGGATCGCACTGCATCGTAACAGGGGCGAATCGGATCGCACTGCATCGTAACAGGGGTGAATCGGATCATATAGCATCGTAACAGGGGTGAATCGGATCGCAATGCATCGTAACAGGGGTGAATCGGATCGCACTGCATCGTAACGGGTGAATCGGATCGCAATGCATCGTAACAGGGGTGAATCGGATCGCACTGCATCGTAACGGGTGAATCGGATCGCAATGCATCGTAACAGGGGTGAATCGGATCGCATCGCTAGCTGCTTCATATGTATCTTCAGTGTATTGTATCGTTGGCTATGCATCGAGATGCACATCCTTACTAAATACTGAAAAAACCTCAAGCACTCGCTGTACTGCTGCTGGTAACGTGTTGTTTTGTCTCTTAGTTTATGCTGATTTACTGCTTAACTGGCTTTCAACACTAATAAAATAATAGATAATGTTACGCTGGTGTTTCGGTGTCAGTCTTCTTCTGGGATGCTTCATTATCAGCAGCTTCAGTCTGACTAACAGAGGAGTATTTCACAGGATCAGTCTGTAAACAACAACAACAAAAACACAGAAGATAAGAGAAATTAACAGGATTGATGATTTAGTTACACAAACACACAAAACTAAAGATTAGGAGTTGTGTTTTTGAGGAATGTAGGTTTATATTACCTCATTATTGTGCATCGCTGTAACGCCTGTTTGAACAATAATGACAAACTCAGTTACACACAAAGATGACTTTGGCAAATTATAATGAAAATACATATTTTCACATGTTGCACACACAATTATTTCCATCTTGTTCAATCAGCTGTATGTAATACTCACTTTCCCTGTGCTTACAATAGTAAATTACAGCAGCAGCAGCTGCAGCCACGAGCAGAATAACTACAGCAGCACTTACTCCTGCTACAGCAGCTGAAGACCAACCTGAACCTGGAACAACACAATCATATTGATATTTCTGACTGATATGTGCAGCTTTGTTCATCAGTGGTGTAGTACAGATTTAACTGATAAATGATGGTTTCAGAAGAACAGGCAGTAAAACAACATCAAAGCACTCAACAGAAAACATCACTGCTTACAGGAAAACTTTCTGCATATAACATTCATTAAAATGATACTCAAAACAGCCCTCGCTTCATATAACTTGCTCTGAATAACACTCACCAGTGACAGAAACACTGAAGCTCCTCATTCTTCTAATACTGAAGCTGCTGCTGCTGCTGGTGATGTGTAGATGAT
Organism: Schizothorax lantsangensis; assembly: GCA_027422415.1. Lineage (NCBI taxonomy): Eukaryota > Metazoa > Chordata > Actinopteri > Cypriniformes > Cyprinidae > Schizothorax > Schizothorax lantsangensis. The sequence continues at coordinate 166,308 of JAPDDO010000384.1, forward strand.
AATCTCCAGAGTCTGTGGTTCTGGTGTTTCTGATGGTCAGAGATCCAGTCTGATTCACCTCCAGTCTGTCTCTGAATCTCTCATCTGTGCAGGTCTGACTCTGATCTCCAGTGATTTCAGCGATGAGAGTCTCATTATAATACCACGTCATCGAGTCATTTGTGTTGTTTATTACACCAGGATCTAAAGTGACAGATTCTCCCTCCTTCACTGACTTCACATCATCTCGTTGTGCAGCAGGAACACCTGAAACACAAACCAACAGCTGCTGCAGATAACTACACAACATGTGCAGATATGAAAACAATCACACACTGAAGATCACTTTATATGATGAACAGATTTCATTTAACTGAAGAAAACAACCGCCGTTTTCAGTTTTGGTCAAATACTGCTCTGTAAACACCAGTAACGGCTGTAACTTGTCAGAGCTGATTATGATAATCCATGGCTAGATGTGTGTCACATTGTGCATCAAAACTGTGTAATGCACACCTAACTGTTGATATCCCTCACATAATCTGAAGGAGAGTTGTGTTTTTCAAGTTCGCTGTAATAAACACATTTGATTTAAACATATCGTCTGATTTAAAGTGAAATGAGTCACCTTGTACAGTAAGACTGAAGATCGTTTCATTGTCACTGCCGCTGCTGATGATGTGTAGATGATAGAGTCCAGAGTCTGTGGTTCTGGTGTTTCTGATGGTCAGAGATCCAGTCTGATGATCCAGCTCCAGTCTGTCTCTGAATCTCTCAGTACCTTCATTACACTGAACATCTGTACAGATCTGACTCTGGTCTCCAGTGATTTGAGCGATACGAATGTTATTATAAAACCATCTAATTGTGTGTTGCTGGTCTGTTTTAACACCGGTGTGTAGAGTGACTGAATCTCCCTCCATCACTGACACTTCAGCTTCAACACCAGATGCACCTGAAGAAGAAATGAACAAATAATTATAAATCATGTCTGGGATAGTGGGACACATTTATACAAGAGGAAAGTGCTGTAAAATGTTTTCTACAGATCACACAGACTCTAAGTACAGAAATATGTCTGGATTCATAAAGTAACATGCAGAAGAACATCATTGATTCAGATCAAACACACATTATATACTTGCATACTTCAGAGACCACGGATGATGTCATTTATTTAAGAGACTTAGCAAATAACCTGATGTCATTTATCATTTAATTAAGACTCAAATTACACTATTTCATATATTAACTGTACACAGTTTGTCTGTAAAGACAGTGTTGTGCTGACCTGACTCAATAGTAAGGTCTATTTAGATATATTCTAAACTCTGTTTTGATTGTCTTTCAGACAGAGTTAGTTAAGGGATGAATGGATGTGAAACCCGTCACAACACCAGATAAACCACTTCTTAAAACTACACAGAATACACTTAACACTCAAAACAAAGCAACGTATTTCTTTAATGTTAAGCTTAAATCTTCAGGGAGACTGATAATGCGACGCACTTGGGTGAAGTTGGCTTTATATTGGCACATTCGGACTTCTTCATTAATTCATGGTGAAAAATATGTAGTAGGTGGACAATGATGTCGCTGATTAGAATTTGCAAAAAATAACTTTATTGCACATATAATTATAAAGTTATTGAACGCAGAAATGTTGTGAATGTGCCAATATAAAACCAACTTTACCCAAGTGTATTCCTGTTAATCACACTATATTAGACATTCAGCAGACATTCACAAGTAAATATGACATTAAAACAATACTTGTTGGTAGGGATGGGCGATATGGGCTTAAAAGTATATCACGATATTTCTGGTATTTTATTGCGATAACGATATCAATGACGATAATTCAGGGAATCCTGTTTCTTTAGAGAAAAGTATTATGTTTCCTATTTTTACTCAAAATAGGGTGTTGTGAACATTACTGAGTACATGTATTGACTGTTTAATTCATACTGGAAGCCGGAGGGCACCCTTGCGCAGAAACTCCACATATGTTTATCCGTGTTCTTCAATCTTGGGTATTTTTTTTATAAGGAAATTATATGTATAATGCAATGCTAATCGACATAGCCTTTATCACTGTATATAATACTATCATTCTGTAATATGAAACCATGTCTGGTCACAAAAAGAAGTTAATTCAAACACTCAACTATGTTATTAAGTTCATTTGGACAAAAAGCATGTCAATAAATGATATCTTTGTTGGACAACATGTTTGTAAACAGGCTCATACACATGCAAAACTGTATCACACACATGCTACTGTAGTACATTTATTCAGAACGATTTTTTGTGTGTGCACAGTACAGCCCTAACCAAACCAGTTCCAGACTGTAGAAGGAGCTCCTCATCAAGGTTATTATAGTTTTAATTTTTTTTAATTCGTTTTATTTTAATATCGTTTTCAAATTTGCTATGAAATTCAGTTTAGTTTTTATTTGTTTCATTAATATTTTTGTTAGTTTAGTTTTTTTTTTGTGCGCACATTTTTATTTAGTTTTATATAGTTAGTTTCAGTTTTAATTATAGTTTAGCAGAATCAACAGATCACTTCCAGAGTGAAGGCCAAAGAAAGACTTAGCATAATTTAACCTTAGTGAGGCAAACGTTTATAGCGACAAAATTAACCCATGCTGAGATTGATAGATGGTAAAAGAAGCCTATACAAATATACACCAAAGGATGCAAGCCTTTTTACTAAATAAATCTACACAAGTTGCACTTAATGTCATATCTAAATGGTGTGTTGAGATATTTAATATGAAAATAAACGTAGCCTAATTTGGTTATAGCCTATGTCTTTTTTCTTATTTAACCATATTGTAACTGTCGTGCCTTGCGCACTTTTCCGTGAACATCCGCGCATAAATCATAACTGGGACTAATGAAATTCAATAATAACGGCAATCGTAGGCCTATTTAAAGGCTCACATTTGAATATGTTATTTTCTTTATTTATGAAGGATTATAAGCGTGTGTATGATGTGATTTAGCCTTTGTATATTTATTTGTTCAAAAGTTTGGCAGTGATCACAAGGTAAGATGCTATGGCAAGTTTTGTATTGTTTACAGAAAGGTGCGTTCTCATTTTTTTTTCTTCTGTTAATTATCATGTTGCGTATCTGTTTTTCTTCAAAACACCAACTTGCCTAATGATGGTTTGATTGCTTGTGTTATATGAGAAAATTAATAAGTTTGCCTACCTGATGTTGTAGATTAATGCGGGTGCGGTTCGGCTCGCGACTCGCGGTCTTTATGTCAAACGGTTCTGGTCTGGTACAGAAATAAATTAGTGCTGCTGTGGGATAACGGGTCAGGTGTTCTGTTAAGTACTGCTGGTGCACGTTTATCAAACAGGACCCGTGCAGGACTCTGCTTTAAACCGCTTTGCGTCTCTCCGTCAGAGATGCGCCATTTACAGGTATTTCCCTACACCGCCACACAGCTCATATATTTTTCAGCCAAGGGGTGAGAACGTAATGATTACGAAAACGATCATTTATTTTTGTTAATTATTATTTTATTTCAGTTAGTTAATCAATAACTGTTGTTAATTTCGTTTCGTTTTCATTTATCAAATATTTTGACATTTTTATTTTATTTCAGTTTATGAAATTGTTTTTTCATCAATCGTTTTTGTCTTAGTTTTATTTTTAGTTTACGAAAATAACCTTGCTCCTCATTTAGGATAAACTCCTCAATTTCACGTCCACCTTCAACAACTATATGTCAACAACTAGACTTTATCGTTATTATCGCGGGAAGACAAATTTTTATCGTGGGGAGAATTTTTAACGGTATATCGCAAACGATAAGATATCGCCCATCCCTACTTGTTGGTTACTGTTAAATGGTAAATGTTGTAGGTTGACAATCGTTGGTTGTAAATATTATGTCGCTGATTAGAATTCACAAACATTAACTTTATTGCACATATAGAGAATGAGAATTACGTCATTCTTTTCGCTCCGCGTTGCATTTCGGGAAGGCGTCGCCATATTAGCAGGATACGCTGTCCGTTTCCATGGTTACTTCTCATTCTCTATACGGATAACTGCTTAGCTTTTGTTTTTGCCTTTAAGTTAAACAATTATTCATTCTTCATTGTATGGTTTGCCGAGAAGAGAAGATCATTTATCGCAGTGCATGATAATTAGATTTTTTTTCTCTTAGTTTTTGTAGAATTTCATTAACAATGTTGATCTGATTAGCATGAAAACAGAGCTGCGTTTACATGGACCATAATAATCCGATCGTAATAGGACTAAAGCACAATCAGAATAAAAAAAGTCACATGTAAACACTTGATCGGATTGAAACCCGAGACTGCATGTGCAGTGACGTAAGAACAGCGTAATGACGTATGACGCACGGAACGAGCTGTTCTTCCAGGTGAATAAAAGTGTTATAAATGAGTTTCAGTCAAAAAAATCAAACACTGCCCTAAACTCAGCGCGATCCTGCAGTATGACGGATAAACAAAGCAGCTTCCCAGAACTCTAGCGGCGTTACGTCTCATTCTCTATAATTACAAAGTTATTAAACGCAGAAGTCCGAATATAAAACCAACTTTACTCAAGTAAATGTGCTTACCGTGTAAGATCCAAACACACAGTACTGTGAGAACAACAGCTAACATTCTTCTGCTCGGTCTCCAACAGAAGAAGAACACATGTTATGATGCTTTTCTGCTCTAAAAGAAGAGAAAGCTGATGTGAAGTCGTGTAGAAAACATCAACACCACAAAAAAAGCTTGTGCCATTTATGCAAGCGGTGTGATGTTCGATGCTGAAGCTCTGAAACATGTGTAACCCCCAAAAATAAAATAAAATTAAACCAAATAAAGTAGTTTCTGTTTGGTGTTTGCTTCGCTCTACTGCTGTTCGCTTGCAGCGGCCCGAATCCTCATCACTACTGCGCATGCGCGGAAGTCTTCTTCTTCTTCTTCGAGCGTCGCATTACCGTCATCTTCTGGATTATTCTCCTGATGTTACTCAGGTTATTTCCTCAGCTTGTTTTCATCATATTCTCTTCAATGTACCAACTTTATTTTGAATGGCATACAGATGTCTTCCTTTAGCTTCCCTGTCCCACTGACCTTACCATTCTCTCACAGAAATGTACTTATCAGAGGGAGAGAGGAAGAAAAAATATAATAATAAAGAAAAAAATATTTTTTTTTTATTTAAAAAAAAAAATACAACCCCAAGCAGTTAAATTCTTTGCATTAAACCAGTTTCTTTCAAAAAAATAAAATAAACAAAGCTTTATTTATCTGATCTCCAACTTTAAATAGATTTTTAAGATTTAATATGCTCACGCAATATTTCTTTAATTCATCTTTTAATTTTATCCTTTCATTTTCGAATTTGACACTCTTCTTCTCATAGACATATAAATACCTAGACGCCTCATTGGCCGCTTTGAGCCGTCGCTGCGATACGTCAACGCGTCCGCCATGTTTGAGAGGGCAAGACTGCGGTAAAAACAATGGAGGTAAACGGGGGAGCTGCGGTTTTCTCGGGATAAAAACACGATAACGTTTACATTTATCAACCGAATTCAGTGGTTTGTGATCTACATGGAGTTAAAAATAACTCTGCCTCCAGTTATTTAGTTAGGCTTGGAAAATTATTAATTTAGCCTGATGATGTGTTTGTAGTTAAACACAGAATAGCCCTGAATGAATGACCAGAATGACCCTGATCATATTCAAACCTCTCTCTCTCCCGGAACACACTTACAGGAGCATTTTTAACCTTTGTAAGGGTCATTTTTATAATAATATAATTACCTTATTAAATGTTTCTGTCGTTTTTGTCAAATATTTAAAAATAACCAGTTTCTTCAGTCAATCACAATACTATAGACTGCATTTAAAATGATTTACACCGGCTGTTTAATGCTGATCATGTACTGTGCATTTACACACAAACTGTATAATGTAAATAGCCTAGAACTGAGAAACACAGGAACTCATTAGTGAGTGAAGCTGCAATATCATGACAAGATCATTGTTGATTATTGCTCTTGATGTTGTAATAATGATTATTAATTTTGATTAATAGAAAGTTTTTTTTTGGGGGGGGGGCATGTCATATTCTGGTCTGTGTTAAACATAACTATATTTTAACATTTTGTTGTACAACATAAATGCACCCCCCCCCCCAAACATTCCTATAGTAACATATATTCAAAAATAAACAACTGTTTCAAAATGTGTTTTCTGCATGGGTGTGTGTGATTTACATTGTAGAGCAAAATGTCAAGCTTTGTCGAGTTGTTTACATTATTTTACTCAATTTTAATTTTACTCATTTACCCCATTATATAATATAGGGAAATCTTGAGAAGCAGTGGAGAATTAGTCTTCATTAGTCAGGTTTTGACGTCACAACTAATATATATATATATATTATACTCAAGGAGCTCATTAATTAAACACAATTTGGAATTCATGACCAAAATTTTTGGCTTGTCATTAGTTGTGTCTGTTTAATAATTGTTACACAAATACCATTATAAAACTGCACTTTTCACGATTATTTAATTTACTATTAACTTATTCTTCATTATTGTCTATTCTGTATTATTCCACCCATGATATTACATATTCTACTTGCTATTATTCATCTATTGTTATTCATTTATTTATTATGGTACACATATAAGTTGTGCTATTATAAACCTATTATATCACTTATGTTATTATATCACGTGCTGTTGTACTCGCTTTTTATATTATTCACTTTACTGCAACTTGTACTACATATACTTTTTAATATTACATCACTTTTACTATATGTTTACTGTGCACTGTATCAGTGCATTAGTTTACCCTGTAACTGTGAGTTTTACTGGATCCATAAAGGATTATCAGTTGTTATTGTTTGTTGTGGAGTTTATATCTGTATAGAGTGCTATGAAAATAAAAAGCAGACTACCAGTGTGTCACTTTTTGATTAGTATTCACAGTATTTCAGAGGAATGAGCTGTTCTGACCTGAGGCACAATAACAGCTAAAATGGTGGGGTTGAAGACAGAGAAAGCAATGAAACAACTTAATTTCATTTAATGTACATTAAAATTACATTACATGTATATGTCACAGTTATACTACATTAATATTAGAATTGTTAGCCGAAAAAATCAACCAAATCAACACGAGTGTAGTGGAGGTTTAGTCTCTTGCAGAGAACAGGCTTTCTTCAGCTTTCCTTAAGGCTTGCGTTGTCCTGTTTGCAGTTGGCTAAAAAAGAAAAAAATATAATCAGTCCACAGTTTTATGATAAGCTATGAAATGCTTATAATCTAGTGATGATAAACTTACTCTTTGTAAACGAGCAGTGAAATTAAAGAGATGCTTTAGCTCCTGACAGTCTGACACAGTCTTGTCAAAGTGCTCACTGTACATATTGTGCTCATAACACAATTTACTTTATGATATAATCTATAATATAAGTTAAAACTTAATAAGAATTCATTTAAACTTTGATTTCTTATAAAGTCTCAGCTTTCACAGCTTACTAGCGATATCGCTAACGTTAGCTATTAATAGCCTGACACTGGTGGCTAATTAAACTGTCAACATAATGCTAAAAATGACCAACAAACATCCAGAAACAACTGTTCAGTCTTACCTGTGAAAGATAATACCCCGAGATCTGTTTTTATTGATGTGTGACGGTCTGTAGATGCCCAAGCTGCCGACGAGTCAGGTATGTTTTCGTCTGTCCCGATGTGAGAGTTATGGAGAGTTGCCCGCACCAATATGGCGGCGCCGTTGACGCGCGGTCGAGCGGCCAATGAGGCGTCTAGGTATTTATTATGTTTATGCTTCTTCTTCTTCTTCTTCTTTGGTGTTTATTGGCGGTTGGCAACCTAACTTTTTGGTGCAGTACCGCCACCGACTGGAATGGAGTATGAATCAGGATATTTTCTTGTATACAGGATAGAAATAAACATTAAAACCAAGCAAAACAAATAAACAAACTGGCAATGGCCTCCGTATTCGCTTCCTCCGCCTCCTCTTCTTCTTCTCGTAGATGTTAATGGCGGTTGGCACACAACTTCAAGCTGCATTACCGCCATCTGCTGGTTAGGGCCAAGTTATATTCTTTTATCTAATCATTTTCATATGAAGCATTAAAAAAAATAATACATTCATAATCATATATAGGGGAGAGTGGGGTAAAGTGAGACATTTTTTACATTTGCTCCCCTCTAAGCGAGCTAAAATGATAGATCAGTAAAATTTACACATTTCCCATTAATTCAGGATGTTTCCTAGCGATGGAAATTATCAGAATGTATTCAGGACGAAGGTCAGTGAAAATATGAGTGTTTTTTAAAAAGTCGTCTTGTGTCTCACTTTACCCCAGCTTAGGGGTAAACTGAGGCAGACCAGAGAAATCAAGGGGGTAAAGTGAACCAGCTGGGGGTAAACTGATCCACTTACTATTTCCACTCTGAAACTACCATAACAACACATGTTGTAACAGTTAGAATCCTGACAGCTAGCTTGACAACCACACATTCCAGAACTAATGTCAGACTAGTAACAGAATCATGGGGATTGGTCAATTAAGCATTTTTTTTTCTTAACACTGGAAAGTAACTCTGAACAAAATCAAATACAACAGAATATCATTCAAAATGTTTTAATTAACATTCAAATGACAGATAGAACCAGTTAGATTAGAACACAGTCTGAGGGTCAGAACACAGGACCCTTAGAGCCAGCTAGTGTCGGGGTCAGAGCAAAGGACAATCAGAACCAGCTAGAACAGCCTGGGACTCACTCTCTTAGACCCACCTGGATTAGAACACCAGCCTACTGTCATACTCTACAACTAGGCCTACTCTACATTCCAGCCCTGAAGGTTACAGGGAAAGATGAGGAGTTGCTCTCTCCGTGTGGTTCCTCCAGGCCTTTTAGGTTGAGGCAGCTTCTTCACCACATCACTTTTAGGAACATGTGCCACATCATTTTCCTTTATAGCAAATGTGGGTCTCTCCCACTCTTTCGTGTTTCCCTGGATTCTTCTGAGAAATTGTGCAAGTATTTCGTCATCCTCAACTTTCTTAACCATGCCAATGTAACGGACGCTCCTGTGTTTGGTTGCAAAGTTAACTATGTTTATGTTTTAACAATGTTTATGACATTAAAAATAAAACATATGTAATGTTCCTCATGTCTCACTTTACCCCACAGCATTTGTCTCACTTTACCCCACTGCCACATTTTAGAAAAAAACGATCTCTCTTAGCAATTTAGGATAATCTTCAGCTAGCATCATCACATGGTTTTATATGTTAGTAGTTCATCAACATGTATGATATAAGTTTTTCTACCTGAATCAATTTGCTTTGGCACAACAGTTGATTAAGTTGACAGCAAGAAAATTTAGTTTTACATGCAAAAAAAATATTTGTGTGAAAAAAACATGCTTACCACAGCACCATGAGGTCCACTCCTTCATGGCCAAGGGGAAATGGGAGGGGCTTGAAAACATAATGGTCACATGACCACAAATGTGTTCCGTTGCCTAGATACAGGGGGTGTCTCACATTACCCGATGTCTCACATTACCCCACTCTCCCTACCGAAAGAAAATTACCAGAACTCATGACTTTTCAGGATTGATTCCAGGAAATCATGAAACTTTGTCATTCATCATATTCTCTTTACAATATATCTGTCAAGTCAAACTTCATTTTAGTTATTTTCAAATGACCAAACAATATTCTCCTTTCACTATTATTCACTGGACATTTCATAATAACATGTTGCACAGTTCCCTCTTGATCACAATCATCACATTTTCTGTCTGATGTTGTCTTGTTTTATTCAAGGTACTGTTAAGTGCTGTGTGACCAAATCTAATGGGTTCTTTCTGTTTCTCCTTGTTATTCTGCCTTAACCCACACTTCTTTGGATGTTATAAAGACATCTTCCTCCCGTTGTTAATTTTCACAAGTTGTTTGATTAAAAACTTCATCTCAGTCTTACTATAGTTTACTTTCATGTCTATATCTGATTTTCCTGTGGCTTCCTAAGCAGCACATTCATCTGACAATTCATTTTCTTTTATTCCTATATGAGCTGGAATCAACAAAACGATAGCTTTAAACCATCATCTGAATAATTCCTCCTCCTCCTCGGTTGTGGCTAGAAGGGATACAGCTCCGACCGCAAATGAACAATGAGATTAATTGTATACCTATTAGATCGTGTTTTATTAATGTCTACCCTGAACCTACCCCTTACAGGAATGAAAAAACAGTAATTATTGTTGTACAGTGTGACAAAAATGACGCTGTATTACACTCCTCCTCCTCCTGACCATGTATCCTCTCTACTGTCTGTGTAACACTATAACACCTTCTCCCTGTGCTATCATCTAATCTGCCATTTATTCATTAACTGTTTCTTTAAAATCGACTCTGCCTCCTTCTTCCACACAGGCACTTTAACATCCACCTCTAGTGCTTTTTTTGCTAGTTTATCAGCAGCTTCATTACAGATACCCCAACATGTGCTGGCACCCAACCACAATACACCATTACTCCAGCCTCTTTCAATCTGTATACAGATAGATACACTTCCATTAATAAATCTTCTCTGTCTGACCTCGCATGATACTAATTACAGAAGAATCTGAACATATTACTACTTTATTTGGTCTGACTTGTTCAACCCACTGTAGTCCTATAGCTGTTAACTGTGCAGTGTATACTGATAAATCATCAGGTGATTTCAGACTAATTCGTATTTTACATTTTGGAATACCTTTTGACTAACAGGTTCCTTAGATCCATCCGTAAATATGTGTAATGTTGAATAAAATGTATTATTTAGAATAGCACTAACCTCTTTAATGTGTTCATCTTTGGGCTTGTCTAGTAAGCTCAAAAGTGGTTCAGGGACTCTCCACAGTGGGGCATCAGTGAGTGGTACATTAGGACAGAAGATCTTATTATCCATGCCACTCCTTGACCCATATTCTACTCTTCCATCCAAAACTACATGCTCCATCATACCAATATTCCCAGCACTCCTCCAGTACTTCACCAGTGAGATGAGTGCTTACTGATTCACCCAATATTGTCATTGCCAGTTTTATCCTTCTGAGTTCAAGCGGCATCGCTCCCATTTCTACCCCAATTGCATCCACAGGGGATGTTTTAATTGCTTCACAACATATTCTTAATGCTCTGGATTGTATTTTAGCTGCTGACCCATATACAATGCATCTATAGTCAAAGCAGGAACGATCAATGCTTGATACATACACAACAATGCACTACGACTGGTATGATCTATCTATGAAACGATGCAATTTATGATCATACATTTTGATTCAATTTTACTTATATGCAGTTTCCATGTTAATTTTTCATCAAACCATAAACCAAGGTATTTAAAAACAGGTACTCTTTCCAATGTTTGATCATACAACTTCAAATCTAAATGTTCAATCTTCTTGTTCTTAGTAAATAACATATATTTTGTTTAAATTAATTAAGTTTTCAATGCTATGAGCTTTATCAAATGTTTGAGCCAACATTGTGACCTTATCTTTATTTGTAATGCTATCTTCCCACCTTCCTCCATTACAGGTATCCTTCTGAAGCTGTTAATTCCATTCATCTTCTTTATCATACGCCAGACTGCTTTTATTTCGGTTTCCCTCTCTATTGTGTTACAGAAGCTTTGCCATGCTGTCTTCTTCGTATTTTTAATAACCTTTTTAACATAAGCTCTTTTCTTTTGATAATCTGTGACTGCTTCTGGGGTGAGTGGTCTTTTTAAAAATGTAAATGTTTTATTGCTTTCTTTAATTGCTTTCATTCCTCTGACCACAAGGTACACTCTTTCTTTTACTTGTTCCACTTACTAGCGGGATAAATTGTGATACTGAAATAAATGCATTCACTATACCTATCATCAACACTACCCTCTACTGACAGATTTTCAAATGGTTCTTCTAGGAGCGGTTCTTTCCCAGATCCAGGAGGTGGTTTACATCAGCCGGAAGCTCTCCCCTGCAGAGACCAGGTGTGCGGCGGTCGAGAAAGAGTCCCTGGCCATAAAGTGGGCGGTCCTGGAGCTAAAATACTACCTGTGGGGCCGCAGGTTCACTCTCATCACCGACCATGCACCGCTTCAGTGGATGGCTAAGGCTAAGGACACCAACGCTGGAGTGACACGTTGGTTCTTAGCGCTCCAGGACTTCCACTTCCAGGTGCAACATCGGGCCGGGGCCGAGCACGGGAATGCCGACGGACTTTCCCAGAGCTGGTCCGGATGGGCAGGTCTGACAGGTATTGTGTTTCCCCCACCCGTACTGTCCCCGCAACTAGTTGCGTTGTTCCCCATAGGACCAGTTCGACGCTTATCGGGGGGGGGGGGATGGGGGGGGGAGTATCCCGAGGGCAGATCAGCGTCGCCCTAGAAACACCACTCCTGCATTAATTGCCAACTACGAACAGCTCGTTTGCAACGGCTTTAAAGCTGGGAGGAAAACCACACCAAATGGAGTTACATGCTCCCTGGAAGAGAGACTAATGTGTGTTTTCTCTTCATCTTCACACACTCTGACTGAGCTCCTAGCCATTCTCTACCTTTCACAGAGGATCACAGAAACTATCAACACTAGGACCCAGCGCACCTGCACAGAGCACCGTATTTCCACTTCTGTTTAAATAAATCACCCTCCGGGGATTTTGCTGGTAAACTCTGTTGTCTGTGTCTGTGTCCTCATTCACCCTGCTACTATATATATATATATCCTTCCACTTAAATTAGTTTCTCCAAGATATTAAAACAGTATTATAACACATATCTTTCGATTCTTTCCACAAAATATCTATTGAATCAAATCATATTTTCATCTCTCCCAATTTTTGCAGGTTTCAGTTTGACTCAGATGCTGCGTTGCTAGAGTCACACCTCAGTAGCACTTGCAATGTGAAATGGCAGACTGCTTTTGCAAAAACTGAATGTTATGAAACCATTTTAAAATCCCTCAGCTGTATCAACACTGCAAACAAGCCTGCACTGGCCCTTTTCGGGCTGCCAGCGCAGGGCCCCTGAGAATTTGATCACTGGCAAAGCGTTGGCCCCTTAACACTGGCCCTGCGCTGGCAGCCCTCTAAGTGGCCCCGTAAAGGGCCAGTGCAGGCTTGTTTGCAGGGAATGAATCCAACATTACTCTGATCTAATAATACTATCTGCTGAAAACACTCAATCTGATGAGAATCCTCCCCATCAGACTCTGACCACCCTACTAGTGCACACACACACACACGCACACGCGCACACACACACACACACACACACACACACACTCACTCACTCACTCACTCACTCACTCACTCACTCACTCACTCACACACACACTTACCTACTTAACTACAAAATGAGGACACATGACTGAACACCCTACCTTTGGGTACACCTCTTTCTCAAGGGTCTAGAGACAAAAGAAAGGTATTGCTGCGATACAGGAGAAGCTCTCTTTACACTTGTCAGTTGATATTCTCTATAAAAGCCTTCTTTAAAGACCTGACATTTTACCTTCACTTTAGGGACAAGTATTTTTTATGTCACATTTGGGGACAAACACAAACTCTGATCAAGCCATAATTTAAGGACTTTGTTGATACACAAACTCTGGTTAAGTTATACTTTTAGGACTTTGTGGTCATGCTGCAATTGAGTCATCCTAACAAGAAACAGAAGTAGAATTACAACTCAAAGTGTCAATTTTTTCTAGAAAACAAGCTAGTGCAGAGATACAGGCATAATACTCCGAAGAGTTTGTTTTTTTCAAGATCATTGAAAATACAGCCTACACTCATAAAAATGATTTTGTGCTGAAGTAAATACTACATAAAAACAAATGTAATTTCTACATTAAATTATTTAGTTCAGGCAAGAATTTAAAAAAAGGAGTAAAATCTATATTAGTACTCAATTTATGCTTGTAGAAATTAAAATTTGAACTTATAAGTATATTTTACCTGAAATTGTTTGTTGTGTTTACAAGGATTCTTTAAGTAAATATCAAAGTTATGATACCGTTTTTCCCATCATGCACTGGGGCATGAATAATTAAAAAGGTTACACTTTTCACTGTTTTTGAGTTGTATTTACACTGTTTTATGGTAGCTTTTGAGGTTAGGTTTAGTAACTTACTATTTTGTGACATATGGAGTTCATTTTCTACTCAAAATGACCCATTCATGCTCAAACAATAACCACTGATGGTTACCATCATTGTGTATGGTTTATCAAGTATTGAGGTCTCTGAGTTCATTAGGGTAATAACTCTATTGAGTGGACATATTATCTTAGAAAGGATAACAAGCTGTCTACTTGTTTATTTATATGTGTGTAAGTGAACCACATGCTTTAATAGCATGGTTATATTTAGTGCTATGTTGTGTGAGTAAAGTTTATAAACCGTGACTAAGTGAAATGTACTTGAAAATTGCCGATTTAACTTAAAATAATTACGTAGAAATTACTCATCAAACTCTAACTGGCAATGTTAAATTTACTTATTTTCTTTGGTAATTTTAAATAAGATAACTAGGATTATTGTGTAGTAAAATATATAAACAAACAGTCAATACAATTTACTGTGAAATTCCAAGTAAACTGTACTTGAGATTTTCTAATTAAAGCTACAGTTCCTTGTGTTTAGTTTTTACTTGGGAATTCTATTGAAATTACTCACATTTTCTAAGTGAAAAAACTTTCCTAACTTTTTTCAAGTAAATCCTACTCCAAATTTTTTTCAGTGTATGTTTTTTCAGACTAGTAACTTGAAATCAGGTGTCTGCATGACAAGAGGACACTTCACTGACTACTACCTGCATCCTTCTAGTTGATTTAGTATCTTGTGGAGGTTTTATCTCAGCAGAGTTGCCTTTTTCTGCTCACTAAAGGCTATACAGACATTAAAGCATGATTTTCTGTAAAAGCATAAATATTGTGAAACGCTCTATAGCAATTATCAATGACTTGATGTGTCTCCATTAAAAAAAATTCGGAATACAACAGAAAGACAAACTCTGGGATACACAAACTGCTTTAAGTGATACTTTGAGGACTCTTGAGATACACAAACTCTGCTCAAGTAACATTTTGGGGACTCACAATTTAGGGATACACAAACTCTATAATCATCAGATTGGATTAAGAACAACAAAAATCACTCCACTCAGTCTTGTACCAAATTGTCATTTTTTACAATGATGAATGAAAATCTACATAACAGAAAATATGAACATGCAAACACACACACTATCAAATTAATGCATTATAACTAAGCTTATTTTAAATGTACAATGTTCAAACACAACAGCCTTCTCTTAACAATAACACTTGTTAAAGATATGAACAGTATTTATCATTGTGGTCAAAGTGCATATTGTAACTAATTAGTTATTTTATAATGACACTATGCAACATTATAGGAGCTTTCCCTTTACATTCACTCATTTACTGAGGAAATTAATGTTATCCAAACACTGTGGTGGACATGCACATTAGATAGTTCATGACTTAGTAAAAAGATTACAATGATACTTCAAATTTGTAAGAACTGAACAATGAAAATAATGAATTTCAACTAAACATTTGACATTTAATTTAACATAAGAACTTTCCCTTTACATTCACTCCTCCCTCATTTCACTTTACATTCACTCCCACTTCATTTAACTTTACATTAGGTGTGTGGGCGTCGACTTGAAGCGGCGCTGCGCAGAATAACATCAAAGTACCGCGAGAGCGATAAGAGAGCAGATGGATCCTATGCTTTCGAATAGCTCTCGCGGCACTTTGGTGTCATACACAGGTCATTCTGCGATGCGCCGCTTCAAGTCGAACACACCTATTCACTCCCACTTCATTTCCCTTTATATTCACTCCTCCCTCATTTCCCTTTATATTCACTCCTCCCTCATTTCCCTTTACATTCACTCCTCCCTCATTTCCCTTTACATTCACTCCTCCCTCATTTCCCTTTACATTCACTCCTCCCTCATTTCACTTTACATTCACTCCTCCCTCATTTCCCTTTACATTCACTCCTCCCTCATTTCCCTTTACATTCACTCCTCCCTCATTTCACTTTACATTCACTCCTCCCTCATTTCACTTTACATTCACTCCTCCCTCATTTCACTTTACATTCACTCCTCCCTCATTTCCCTTTACATTCACTCCTCCCTCATTTCACTTTACATTCACTCCTCCCTCATTTCACTTTACATTCACTCCTCCCTCATTTCACTTTACATTCACTCCTCCCTCATTTCACTTTACATTCACTCCTCCCTCATTTCACTTTACATTCACTCCTCCCTCATTTCACTTTACATTCACTCCTCCCTCATTTCCCTTTACATTCACTCCTCCCTCATTCCCTTTACATTCACTCCTCCCTCATTTCCCTTTACATTCACTCCTCCCTCATTTCACTTTACATTCACTCCTCCCTCATTTCCCTTTACATTCACTCCTCCCTCATTTCACTTTACATTCACTCCTCCCTCATTTCACTTTACATTCACTCCTCCCCCTCATTTCACTTTACATTCACTCCTCCCTCATTTCACTTTACATTCACTCCTCCCTCATTTCCCTTTACATTCACTCCTCCCTCATTTCACTTTACATTCACTCCTCCCTCATTTCCCTTTACATTCACTCCTCCCTCATTTCCCTTTACATTCACTCCTCCCTCATTTCACTTTACATTCACTCCTCCCTCATTTCCCTTTACATTCACTCCTCCCTCATTTCACTTTACATTCACTCCTCCCTCATTTCCCTTTACATTCACTCCTCCCTCATTTCACTTTACATTCACTCCTCCCTCATTTCACTTTACATTCACTCCTCCCTCATTTCACTTTACATTCACTCCTCCCTCATTTCACTTTACATTCACTCCTCCTCTCATTTCACTTTACATTCACTCCTCCCTCATTTTCCCTTTACATTCACTCCTCCCTCATTTCCCTTTACATTCACTCCTCCCTCATTTCCCTTTACATTCACTCCTCCCTCATTTCCCTTTACATTCACTCCTCCCTCATTTCCCTTTACATTCACTCCTCCCTCATTTCCCTTTACATTCACTCCTCCCTCATTTCACTTTACATTCACTCCTCCCTCATTTCCCTTTACATTCACTCCTCCCTCATTTCCCTTTACATTCACTCCTCCCTCATTTCACTTTACATTCACTCCTCCCTCATTTCCCTTTACATTCACTCCTCCCTCATTTCCCTTTACATTCACTCCTCCCATTTCACTTTACATTCACTCCTCCCTCATTTCCCTTTACATTCACTCCTCCCTCATTTCCCTTAACATTCACTCCTCCCTCATTTCCCTTTACATTCACTCCTCCCTCATTTCCCTTTACATTCACTCCTCCCTCATTTCACTTTACATTCACTCCTCCCTCATTTCCCTTTACATTCACTCCTCCCTCATTTCACTTTACATTCACTCCTCCCTCATTTCACTTTACATTCACTCCTCCCTCATTTCCCTTTACATTCACTCCTCCCTCATTTCCCTTTACATTCACTCCTCCCTCATTTCACTTTACATTCACTCCTCCCTCATTTTCACTTTACATTCACTCCTCCCTCATTTCCCTTTACATTCACTCCTCCCTCATTTCCCTTTACATTCACTCCTCCCTCATTTCACTTTACATTCACTCCTCCCTCATTTCCCTTTACATTCACTCCTCCCTCATTTCCCTTTACATTCACTCCTCCCTCATTTCCCTTTACATTCACTCCTCCCTCATTTCCCTTTACATTCACTCCTCCCTCATTTCACTTTACATTCACTCCTCCCTCATTTCCCTTTACATTCACTCCTCCCTCATTTCACTTTACATTCACTCCTCCCTCATTTAATTTTACATTCACTCCTCCCTCATTTCCCTTTACATTCACTCCTCCCTCATTTCACTTTACATTCACTCCTCCCTCATTTAATTTTACATTCACTCCTCCCTCATTTCCCTTTACATTCACTCCTCCCTCATTTCCCTTTACATTCACTCCTCCCTCATTTCACTTTACATTCACTCCTCCTTCATTTCACTTTACATTCACTCCTCCCTCATTTCACTTTACATTCACTCCCATTTCATTTCACTTTACATTCACTCCTCCCTCATTTCACTTTACATTCACTCCTCCCTCATTTCACTTTACATTCACTCCCATTTCATTTCACTTTACATTCACTCCTCCCTCATTTCACTTTACATTCACTCCTCCCTCATTTCACTTTACATTCACTCCTCCCTCATTTCCCTTTACATTCACTCCTCCCTCATTTCCCTTTATATTCACTCCTCCCTCATTTCACTTTACATTCACTCCTCCCTCATTTAATTTTACATTCACTCCTCCCTCATTTCACTTTACATTCACTCCTCCCTCATTTCACTTTACATTCACTCCTCCCTCATTTCACTTTACATTCACTCCCATTTCATTTCACTTTACATTCACTCCTCCCTCATTTCACTTTACATTCACTCCTCCCTCATTTCACTTTACATTCACTCCTCCCTCATTTCACTTTACATTCACTCCCATTTCATTTCACTTTACATTCACTCCTCCCTCATTTCACTTTACATTCACTCCCATTTCATTTAATTTTACATTCACTCCTCCCTCATTTCCCTTTACATTCACTCCTCCCTCATTTCACTTTACATTCACTCCTCCCTCATTTCACTTTACATTCAATCCTCCCTCATTTCCCTTTACATTCACTCCCATTTCATTTTATATTCACTCCTCCCTCATTTCACTTTACATTCACTCCCATTTCACTTTACATTCAATCCTCCCTCATTTCCCTTTACATTCACTCCCATTTCATTTTATATTCACTCCTCCCTCATTTCACTTTACATTCACTCCTCCCTCATTTCACTTTACATTCACTCCTCCCTCATTTCCTTTACATTCACTCCTCCCTCATTTCCCTTTACATTCACTCCTCCCTCATTTCCCTTTACATTCACTCCTCCCTCATTTCACTTTACATTCACTCCTCCCTCATTTCCCTTTACATTCACTCCTCCCTCATTTCACTTTACATTCACTCCTCCCTCATTTCCCTTTACATTCACTCCTCCCTCATTTCACTTTACATTCACTCCCATTTCATTTTATATTCACTCCTCCCTCATTTCACTTTACATTCACTCCTCCCTCATTTCACTTTACATTCACTCCTCCCTCATTTCCCTTTACATTCACTCCTCCCTCATTTCACTTTACATTCACTCCCATTTCATTTTAATTCACTCCTCCCTCATTTCACTTTATATTCACTCCTCCCTCATTTCACTTTACATTCACTCCTCCCTCATTTCACTTTACATTCACTCCTCCCTCATTTCACTTTACATTCACTCCTCCCTCATTTCACTTTACATTCACTCCTCCCTCATTTCCCTTTACATTCACTCCTCCCTCATTTCCCTTTACATTCACTCCCATTTCATTTTATATTCACTCCTCCCTCATTTCACTTTTTCACTCCTCCCTCATTTCACTTTTTCACTCCTCCCTCATTTCACTTTACATTCACTCCTCCCTCATTTCACTTTACATTCACTCCTCCCTCATTTCACTTTACATTCACTCCTCCCTCATTTCACTTTACATTCACTCCCCTTTCATTTCACTTTACCTTCACTCCACTTACTGAGGAAATTAATGTTATCCAAACACTGTGGTGGACATGCACATTAGATAGTTCATGACTTAGTAAAAAGATTAAAATGATACTTCAACTTTGTAAGAACTGAACAATGAAAATAATGAATTTCGACAAAACGTTTGACATTTCATTTAACATAAGAACTTTCCCTTTACATTCACTCCTCCTTCATTTCACTTTACATTCACTCCCACTTCATTTCACTTTACATTCACTCCTCCCTCAATTCACTTTACATTCACTCCTCCTTCATTTCACTTACATTCACTCCTCCCTCATTTCACTTTACATTCACTCCTCCTCCCTCAATTCACTTTACATTCACTCCTCCCTCAATTCACTTTACATTCACTCCTCCTTCATTTCACTTTACATTCACTCCTCCCTCATTTCCCTTTACATTCACTCCTCCCTCATTTCACTTTACATTCACTCCTCCCTCATTTCCCTTTACATTCACTCCTCCCTCATTTCCCTTTACATTCACTCCTCCCTCATTTCACTTTACATTCACTCCTCCCTCATTTCCCTTTACATTCACTCCAATTTCATTTCACTTTACATTCACTCCTCCCTCATTTCACTTTACATTCACTCCCATTTCATTTAATTTTACATTCACTCCTCCCTCATTTCACTTTACATTCACTCCTCCCTCATTTCACTTTACATTCACTCCTCCCTCATTTCACTTTACATTCACTCCTCCCTCATTTCCCTTTACATTCACTCCCTTTCATTTTATATTCACTCCTCCCTCATTTCACTTTACATTCACTCCTCCCTCATTTCACTTTACATTCACTCCTCCCTCATTTCCCTTTACATTCACTCCTCCCTCATTTCCCTTTACATTCACTCCTCCCTCATTTCCCTTTACATTCACTCCTCCCTCATTTCACTTTACATTCACTCCTCCCTCATTTCCCTTTACATTCACTCCTCCCTCATTTCACTTTACATTCACTCCTCCCTCATTTCCCTTTACATTCACTCCTCCCTCATTTCACTTTACATTCACTCCCATTTCATTTTATATTCACTCCTCCCTCATTTCACTTTACATTCACTCCTCCCTCATTTCACTTTACATTCACTCCTCCCTCATTCCCTTTACATTCACTCCTCCCTCATTTCACTTTACATCACTCCCATTTCATTTTATATTCACTCCTCCCTCATTCACTTTACATTCACTCCTCCCTCATTTCACTTTACATTCACTCCTCCCTCATTTCACTTTACATTCACATCCTCCCTCATTTCACTTTACATTCACTCCTCCCTCATTTCCCTTTACATTCACTCCTCCCTCATTTCCCTTTACATTCACTCCTCCCTCATTTCACTTTACATTCACTCCTCCCTCATTTCCCTTTACATTCACTCCAATTTCATTTCACTTTACATTCACTCCTCCCTCATTTCACTTTACATTCACTCCCATTTCATTTAATTTTACATTCACTCCTCCCTCATTTCACTTTACATTCACTCCTCCCTCATTTCACTTTACATTCACTCCTCCCTCATTTCACTTTACATTCACTCCTCCCTCATTTCCCTTTACATTCACTCCCATTTCATTTTATATTCACTCCTCCCTCATTTCACTTTACATTCACTCTCCTCCCTCATTTCACTTTACATTCACTCCTCCCTCATTTCCCTTTACATTCACTCCTCCCTCATTTCCCTTTACATTCACTCCTCCCTCATTTCCCTTTACATTCACTCCCTCCCTCATTTCACTTTACATTCACTCCTCCCTCATTTCCCTTTACATTCACTCCTCCCTCATTTCACTTTACATTCACTCCTCCCTCATTTCCCTTTACATTCACTCCTCCCTCATTTCACTTTACATTCACTCCCATTTCATTTTATATTCACCCTCCCCCTCATTTCACTTTACATTCACTCCTCCCTCATTTCACTTTACATTCACTCCTCCCTCATTTCCCTTTACATTCACTCCGCCCTCATTTCACTTTACATTCACTCCCATTTCATTTTATATTCACTCCTCCCTCATTTCACTTTACATTCACTCCTCCCTCATTTCACTTTACATTCACTCCTCCCTCATTTCACTTTACATTCACTCCTCCCTCATTTCACTTTACATTCACTCCTCCCTCATTTCACTTTACATTCACTCCTCCCTCATTTCCCTTTACATTCACTCCTCCCTCATTTCCCTTTACATTCACTCCTCCCTCATTTCCCTTTACATTCACTCCTCCCTCATTTCCCTTTACATTCACTCCTCCCTCATTTCCCTTTACATTCACTCCTCCCTCATTTCCCTTTACATTCACTCCTCCCTCATTTCACTTTACATTCACTCCTCCCTCATTTCACTTTACATTCACTCCTCCCTCATTTCACTTTACATTCACTCCTCCCTCATTTCACTTTACATTCACTCCTCCCTCATTTCCCTTTACATTCACTCCTCCCTCATTTCCCTTTACATTCACTCCTCCCT
Organism: Schizothorax lantsangensis; assembly: GCA_027422415.1. Taxonomy (NCBI): domain Eukaryota; kingdom Metazoa; phylum Chordata; class Actinopteri; order Cypriniformes; family Cyprinidae; genus Schizothorax; species Schizothorax lantsangensis. The sequence continues at coordinate 188,588 of JAPDDO010000384.1, forward strand.
CATTTCACTTTACATTCACTCCTCCCTCATTTCACTTTACATTCACTCCTCCCTCATTTCACTTTACATTCACTCCTCCCTCATTTCACTTTACATTCACTCCTCCCTCATTTCACTTTACATTCACTCCTCCCTCATTTCCCTTTACATTCACTCCTCCCTCATTTCCCTTTACATTCACTCCTCCCTCATTTCACTTTACATTCACTCCTCCCTCATTTCACTTTACATTCACTCCTCCCTCATTTCACTTTACATTCACTCCTCCCTCATTTCACTTTACATTCACTCCTCCCTCATTTCACTTTACATTCACTCCTCCCTCATTTCCCTTTACATTCACTCCTCCCTCATTTCCCTTTACATTCACTCCTCCCTCATTTCCCTTTACATTCACTCCTCCCTCATTTCCCTTTACATTCACTCCTCCCTCATTTCACTTTACATTCACTCCTCCCTCATTTCCCTTTACATTCACTCCTCCCTCATTTCCCTTTACATTCACTCCTCCCTCATTTCCCTTTACATTCACTCCTCCCTCATTTCCCTTTACATTCACTCCCTCCCTCATTTCACTTACATTCACTCCTCCCTCATTTCCCTTTACATTCACTCCTCCCTCATTTCACTTTACATTCACTCCTCCCTCATTTCACTTTACATTCACTCCTCCCTCATTTCACTTTACATTCACTCCTCCCTCATTTCACTTTACATTCACTCCTCCCTCATTTCCCTTTACATTCACTCCTCCCTCATTTCCCTTTACATTCATCCTCCCTCATTTCCCTTTACATTCACTCCTCCCTCATTTCCCTTTACATTCACTCCTCCCTCATTTCCCTTTACATTCACTCCTCCCTCATTTCCCTTTACATTCACTCCTCCCTCATTTCCCTTTACATTCACTCCTCCCTCATTTCCTTTACATTCACTCCTCCCTCATTTCACTTTACATTCACTCCTCCCTCATTTCCCTTTACATTCACTCCTCCCTCATTTCCCTTTACATTCACTCCTCCCTCATTTCACTTTACATTCACTCCTCCCTCATTTCCTTTACATTCACTCCTCCCTCATTTCCCTTTACATTCACTCCTCCCTCATTTCCCTTTACATTCACTCCTCCCTCATTTCACTTTACATTCACTCCTCCCTCATTTCACTTTACATTCACTCCTCCCTCATTTCCCTTTACATTCACTCCTCCTCATTTCACTTTACATTCACTCCTCCCTCATTTCACTTTACATTCACTCCTCCCTCATTTCACTTTACATTCACTCCTCCCTCATTTCCCTTTACATTCACTCCTCCCTCATTTCCCTTTACATTCACTCCTCCCTCATTTCACTTTACATTCACTCCTCCCTCATTTCACTTTACATTCACTCCTCCCTCATTTCCCTTTACATTCACTCCTCCCTCATTTCCCTTTACATTCACTCCTCCCTCATTTCACTTTACATTCACTCCTCCTCATTTCCCTTTACATTCACTCCTCCCTCATTTCCCTTTACATTCACTCCTCCCTCATTTCACTTTACATTCACTCCTCCCTCATTTAATTTTACATTCACTCCTCCCTCATTTCCCTTTACATTCACTCCTCCCTCATTTCCTTTACATTCACTCCTCCCTCATTTCACTTTACATTCACTCCCTCCCTCATTTAATTTTACATTCACTCCTCCCTCATTTCCCTTTACATTCACTCCTCCCATTTCCCTTTACATTCACTCCTCCCTCATTTCACTTTACATTCACTCCTCCTTCATTTCACTTTACATTCACTCCTCCCTCATTTCACTTTACATTCACTCCCATTTCATTTCACTTTACATTCACTCCTCCCTCATTTCACTTTACATTCACTCCTCTCTCATTTCACTTTACATTCACTCCCATTTCATTTCACTTTACATTCACTCCTCCCTCATTTCACTTTACATTCACTCCTCCCTCATTTCACTTTACATTCACTCCTCCCTCATTTCCCTTTACATTCACTCCTCCCTCATTTCCCTTTATATTCACTCCTCCCTCATTTCACTTTACATTCACTCCTCCCTCATTTAATTTTACATTCACTCCTCCCTCATTTCACTTTACATTCACTCCTCCCCCACATCATTTCACTTCCCTATTTCATTCACTCCTCCTCATTTCACTTTACATTCACTCCCCCTCATTTCATTTCACTTCCCTATTTCATTCACTCCTCCCTCATTTCACTTACATACTCCCATTCATTTCTTTACATTCTCCCTCATTTCACTTTACATTCACTCCTCCCTCATTTCACTTTACATTCACTCCCATTTCATTTCACTTTACATTCACTCCTCCCTCATTTCACTTTACATTCACTCCATTTCATTAATTTTACATTCACTCCTCCCTCATTTCCTTTACATTCACTCCTCCCTCATTTCACTTTACATTCACTCCTCCCTCATTTCACTTTACATTCAATCCTCCCTCATTTCCCTTTACATTCACTCCCATTTCATTTTATATTCACTCCTCCCAAAATTCAGATTGAACCACTGATGGCGGATGGACTATTCTGACGATGCTTTTCATCCTTTTATGGACCTTGACAGTGCAATTTACTATGCAGTCAATGGGACAGTCACAAGCCTCCCGGATTTCATCCAAAATAGCTTAAATTGCGTTCCGAAGATGAACAAAGCTTTTACGGGTTTGGAACAACATGGGGGTAAGTGATTAATGACAAAATTTTCATTTTGGGGTGGAGTAACCCTTTAAATATGGTCTGAAAATCTACTGAGAGGTTTGGAAATTTGAGTCTGGAAAAGTATGGAATTTTGAAATGAAAAATGTGTAGGAACCCTGGGGAGAGATGCAGAGCAGGGCGACGCGAGGAACAGGATTAAGAACCACTGCATTATGACATTGATTTTGAAACTTGTGAATCCATTAGAATCGTTAGAAGACAGAATTGCGATTCATATATGAATAGATGTTTACGTGCACCCCTAGTTTTCTCTTCCTCTTTTCTAAAGCAGCGCAGCATGGCATCGCCCCGGTTTATCTGGGTTCGTGATGTCACCAACCCGGGAAGTAACTCGATGTAGTCCCTACGAGCCGTTTTTGTAGGCATTAAACTGCCAGAATTTTTAAAAGACGATATCTCCGTTTGCATTTAACTTTCAGCGCTTCAACTTTGCAGATATTGTTTATGCTCAAACAGCAACATTACACACTAACTAATGTTAAAAAAGTGAAATCGCAATCAATCACCCCTTTAAGAAATTAAGGCATTTTAATGCAACTCCAAGTGAAATTTAAGGCCCCTTTCACAGAAACACAATAGCTAAATTGCAAGTGTTTCTAAGATTTACAAACTAGTTACGTAATATTACATGAGGCATCTTAGATAATCTATCAGCGACCAAGAAATCTTACCAGCCAATTTAATAAAGCAAGTATATAAAATATTTTGTATGCTGAATCTTATGTGTCAAATAGTTTAAAGGGATAGTTCACCTAAAAAGGAAAATTCTGTCATCATTTACTCAGCCTCAAGTAGATCCAAACCTGTATGAATGTGTTTGTTCTGAACACAAAGGAAGATATTCTGAACAATGAGGAAAACAGAGCAGTATTTTTCTCCTACTATGGAAGTCAATGGTGCCCCAAAACAGCCTGATTACAAACTTTCTTCAGAATATCTTCCTTTGTGTTCAGAACAAACACATTCATACAGGTTTGGAACTACTTGAGGATGAGTAACTGATGACACAATTTTCCTTTTTGGGTGAACTATCCCTTTAAGATTCAAGATTCAAGAATATGTAAAATTTTTGAACAGTGTAATTTTTATAAATACAGGTATTATTTTTCTTGTGAAGTATATATAAACATCTGTTATGTGAAATAGCTAATTCAGGACTGTACTAAATAAAAAATAACATGCAATTTTCATGTTCCCTCTTATTTTTTTTTTAAAATTACATGTTGCATATATGCATGGATGAAAGATCATCACCTACAGCTCAACCTGGCAAAGACTGAGCTTCTTTCCCTGCCACTCCAACTCCAACATTTCACCATCCAGCTAGGTTCATCAACAATTACCCCATCAACTTCGGTCAGAAATCTTGGTGTAATCTTTGATGACCAGCTGACCTTCAAAGAGCACATTGCAAAGACTGCTCGATCTTGCAGGTTTGCGCTACACAACATCAGAAAAATCAGGCTCTTCCTGACAGAGCATGCTGCACAACTTCTTGTCCAGGCCCTTGTCGTTTCTAGGCTGGACTACTGCAGTGCTCTTCTGGCTGGACTTCCATCAAACACAATCAAACCTCTACAAATGATTCAGAATGCAGCGGCACGACTGGTCTTCAATGAGCCCAAAAGAACCCATGTTACACCTCTCTTCATCTCACTGCACTGGCTACCAGTGGCAGCTCGCATCAAGTTCAAGACACTGATGCTTGCATACAGAACGACCACAGGCTCAGCACCCTCCTACTTCCACTCACTATTACGAATCTACATCCCCTCCAGAAGTCTGAGATCTGCTAGTGAGCGACGCCTTGTGGTGCCATCACAGAGAGGCTCAAAATCACTCTCCAGAACATTCTCGTTCACCGTTCCTGGATGGTGGAATAATCTTCCCACCCCTATCCGGAATGCTGGATCCCTGTCAATCTTCAAGCAACAACTGAAGACTCATCTCTTTCGGTACTACTTGACTTCATCCTAAACTTTATAAAAAATAAATAAATACATTTTTTTTTTTATCTTTCTCTTTATTTATTCCTTCTCTTGCTAGCTTGTACCTATTTGAACAATGACTGAGACTTGGTGTTACGAGCACTTCCTCTGTCTGATTGCCTCTTCAAGATGAATCTCTTTATGTATTCTCTAATTGTAAGTCGCTTTGGATAAAAGCGTCTGCAAAATGACTAAATGTAAATGCATATTCTAGGTAAGGGACATGTAAACGTATGAACACAACAGTGGCTTGTTTGTGCACAGCTGGAAAGCATATTATTTCTTGCATAATGTTTATGCAGGTCTCTATTGTTGCGTTAATTTCTCTGTTGAAGTCAATTTATTTGACATACCTTTGCCCCAGTGTATAAGATGTTTGAAAGATGAATTTAAGTCATTTTAATAATAATTAAGGCCCGAGGATTTTTCTTACCTTGTTCCTTTGGGGGACACTGCAGCTGGCAAAAAGATGGTTGATGCATGTCTGCTGGTGTAGTTGTTTCAGGCAGGTCTCTGGGCTCCTCCTCATCACTTGACATTTCATCACCTTGGGCCTCAAGTTGCTCTAAAAATACAATGACAATAATTTTTAATATAGACATACATTTGCAAATATGTACAGCACAGACACACAAAAATCCAAAGATGCTCCTACCATTTGGGTCGATCTCAATTTCATCAAGTTTCTTTCCTTTGAATTCGGACAATGTTCCCTTTTCCATTGCCATTAGGACCTTACTCATTTTTGCCAGCTGCAGTGTCCCCTCTGGTAACCGGTAGAATTGTCTGTGAATTCTTATATCGTGACCCAAAAAATCAGCCAGTTGGTCTGCTTCGTTTTCACTGAGGTTGAGAATCTTTGACATGGTTGCGATGTGTTTCCTCAGTTTAGTTGATGATAGTGCTTCAGGATTCTTTATGCCACATTCATGAGCAGCTCTACTGATGCACTCTCCTCCTCGGTAGGCAGACATTGCTCCAGGTCTGGCAAACATAAAGGGATTCTCAGCTGGAACGCCACAAGCCTCTCGCGTTTCGGTGAGCAGCTCCATAGCAGAAACCATAGAAGGCTTGAAGAGCACAGGAACCTTTCTCCCTCGTTTACCACGGATCTCAACTCTGGTAAAGTGCACACACAGCTTTCTCTCAAATTCAGAAAGACAGATGGCGATGTCTTCGTGCAGCTCAGAAGAATCCCTGCTTTTAAAAGCTGACAAAAGCATCCTTGAGACCTCACCTTCTCTTCGCCTGTTAAACAGGATGACTTGGGACAATGTGACCTTGGCAAGAGCAGCATAGCTGTCTGCAGAACTTGGGCAACTTCTGAGCTTACTGAGCAAATCACCGTGTTTCTTCTCCAGATGAGCATGCAGGACTTTGACATCCTGAGTGAAAGGAATGATCTGTGGAGCATTCCACTTGGCTTCTTTCAGTGTAGTTATAGCACCAGCGGAAATGTATTCATTCCACCTTGCCTGATGTATTTTCCTGAAGTCTCGAGCACACTCAGCACGCTCATGATCACCGTACATCATGGCGTTGCTCTCAACAATGCTACAGATCTTGTTTAATGAATGGCCAAGTTTGAGAGCTAAAGAGGGAATGCGGTAAGAATTCTTCTCTTCATCATAGCCAGAGACAACTTTAACAGCTGATATGATATGCTTGAAGTTTGCTGGTATGAAGAAGTCGACCATTGTTCTCAGTGGCGTAATCTTCCTTGCTTCAAGAAGCAACCTGCCAACTTCTCTCATTTTCTGTCTGATGTAGTCATGTTTGGTCACATCAGACCCCATCCTGTTGAACATGTGCTCCCCCAGCTGCATGATGCATCTGTCAGAATGAACTACACGGGAAACCTCGTCGTAGTTCATGAAGGAGAGTATTTTCTTGAAACTTTTGCTCACCTCTAAGCCGACTGGTGTTTTCAGAGCGCACAGGGATCTAACTCTTTTCCTGCCCTGAGGTTCATCATCTTTAGGTTTCAGTGGACAGTTCTTAACATGTTTCCAAAGGCTACGCTTGTTGTAAAGGCCTTGGCAGTAGATGCAGTGAATAAATTCTATGGCTCCTTTTCTCTTTTTTGGACGGTAGCAGGCAATCATCTCCCCACGCCCCTGTCTCACCACATCTGTGTTGTGGGCAAAGTTGCCCCGTTTTCTAAGGAGGTTTAATTGCACTCGCCTTTCTTTGGAATGTTTTGGAAACGCGACTGCCTTTGCGACTTCTATTTCATTGTGATGGACAAACTCGAGGTGTCTTGCCATTTTTGAGTAAGGCTTAGAGCAGTAAAGACAATATTGCTTCTTGTTGTATGTCTTGCGTTCCTGCCTTGAAGATGGCACTGACTCAATAAAAGTCCTATCACCAGGCAAGGTGTCTGTCTCTTTGGTTTGGCATTTTGGCCTTTTTGGTGATGGTGCAGTGATACTTTTTTTAGTCTCTTTTGAAAAGGGTGATGTTGGATGCATCAAAGAACTTTTGGCCTTGTCATGTCCAGAAGCACTATCATGTGATTCATCTGAGCTGCTTTCAGCTTTGTTGTATGCAGAAGAACTACCATCTGACTCATCTGAGCCAATTTTGGGTATGTAGTCAACATCGCTGTAGTCTGTCTCAGTGACGTCACTTCCTGAATACTGAATGAGAGAATTTAACACTTACTCAAAAAGTACTTTTAGCGCTCACACAATTTGGTACACAACTGCCAAGAATCTTAACAGATTTTTAACAGGAAGAGGAAGTATGTGGTAGGGTTGGGTACCGAAACCCGGTACCTATGTAACTGGTATGTACTAGAACCGAATCAGAACGCAGATTTCAGTGCCTCATTTCAGTGCCATGCCTGAGCGATCGATTAAAATATTTGTCCTTTGTTTCTCCGAAACGCACGTAAGAAGCATCACCGGCACCGCACGTGAAAAATAATTTCCTGACTGAGAAAATGCACGTGAACTCAAGTCGGAAAGCTCTAATAATACAAGTCCAACAAATGTTTGTAGTAACGCTAGTGTGTTGTTTTCACATTCCCACTTAAAAGCACTACTCTGGGAATGAGAGCATCCGAGGAGCGCGTGAATGCAGACATTACACTTGCTCTGACGGCAGCAGGTAGCCTTCCATTATAGTGCTATCATACAAATACACTTACTTGTAGGTAGGGCTGGGCGATATGGCCAAAAAAATTATCACGATAATTTTTTTCATATCAGTCGATATCGATAATTATCACGATAAATGTCAAATATTTCTTTCTTTCAAGTTTAAAGCCAGAATTTGGCTCCAAGGTGAAAGTTGTAGAAACCAGACCATTAATTTTCCTTAAAATAAATATCTAACTAGAAAAATTAATTTCTTAGTTGCTGCATGTTCTAATGAGTGATATTGTTTCAAATCAAGAAACAGGTTCGGGTTGCTTGATAATATTAATAATAATAATAATATCACTTTGTTGTCTCTTAGAAATGCACATTTGATAGCTTGAGTTTGGATGCAGAGGTACATTTTTTGTTCATTATCAAAATCAGTAACATCTGTAAAAATTGTAGCAAGCTCAGTTTTATATGATTATATTTACTCTGACCAAGTTTTTTTTTTTTTTTTTTTTTTTGGAAGTATTGGTCTCCCATTGTAGCATACGTTTAAATCATGATAAACACAGTTAAAACCACACATATAACACCTAAATACCATGGTAAAAAAATATAACTATATGATTTTTAGGTAGCCTATTTGTATGAAAAACAGTAGTCTAAAAACATTCAGTATAAATGCACACATGCTGTAGCTTAATCATAAATACATACTATACTCCTGTAATAACATTCAATGTGAATATCCCACATTTCTGCCACAATACCATGGTGCAGTGAGTGTTACTACAGTAAATCCATGGTAAATGATGGCGATGTGTAGATTTGAAAGCCTTCTGACTGTCTTGTTGCACACAGTGTTTCTCCTGTTTGGCTCTAAACTAGTTTAAATCACCGAGTCATTTGTGTTCATCGCTGAATGCAAGCGCTTCGATCTCACAGTGCTGGGTGCTCGCGTGACCATCTCATCCGCGAGTAAACGCATCTGCTCCAGTGAGCTCGCGCCGCGCGGCAGTTTGACTGTGATCCGAGCGGATAAACGGTCTGTGTGACGCGATTCATAAGTGGGTGTTTTATTTTCTTTCATATGTTTTATTGTTATTAAATTCTGTGTTGTAGTATGTCTAATTATTTAAATGCATAGAAACTACTTAGTTTATTCAAATTTAATAGCCTTATGAAATGTTTTATTTTTCCTCAGAAATTCTGTACAGGGCTCGCAAAATCGCTAGCCCGACGTCCCGGGGCTATTGTGTTTTCCAGTCGGGCTACCAAAATGTATCACCACCCTGCCCGACGGGCTACCTTAAACACAGGGCTCCCACGCAATGTTCCCTCTAAGCTGCGTGCGCGCGGCCGCACACTTCTATAATTGCTGCCGCGCAGAAGAAATAATGTGCCGCTCGCACGCACGCAATAATTAGTTGGGAAAGTCATTTGATTGAATGCCAGTAAAAGCGAAAGAATCGCAATACTCAGACAAACCGCTATAGAGTCGATATCGCTATAGAGTTAGAACCGGTGAATGCGGTGTACAGGTTTCATAGAAAGAGAATGATGTGCGCCAAACGAGTCGCTGTAGAAACCCAATACTTCAATTGTTGCGGTGCGCTCAACATGAGAACCAACGCAAATGACACGACATGTGAAATAAACGTCCTCATGTATTAAAGAAGAGTGGCTTGATTAAGAGCTGGAAACAGCGAAAGATGAGCACAGAACGGTAACAAAACTCTGAGACATATACAGTCACACACAGGTGTATTGTGCAAACTGTACTTCATAGGGATGTTTTAGACAGCTATAGAAGAATTCATATGTTCACGGTTTTTTGTTTATATATATTTAACTTACAGATCTCAGCTTAAGTTTTGCTTCAGTTTGTTTTCTATTCTATTGAATTCTATTCTATCAGTTTAAATAGTTTGTTTTGATATATTATGTTAGGCCTATATTATAAACCTAATAAATAATTGACCTTGTTTTTTAATGGAGTCTCTTTCTCATCAAGGCTGTATTTATTTAAGAAATACTGAAAAAACAGTATATTGCAATTTCTAATATTGGTTTCCTATTTTAATGCCTATACTTTAAAATATAATTTATTCCTGTGATCAAAGCTGTATTTTCATCATCATTACTCCAGTTTTCAGTGTCACGTGATCTTCAGAAATCATAATAATATGCTGAATTATTATCAGTGTTGCTGATCTAATATGCTGATTTACAGTGAAACTGTTGTGCTGCTTAATATTTTTTGGAACCTGTTACTTTTTTCTTTGATTCTTTGATTAATAAAAAGAAAGCATTTATTCAAAATGGAAATCTTTTCTAACAATATAAGTCTTTACTATCAATTTTATCCATGTAACACATCCTTGCTGAATAAAGTTTCTTTAACTTTCTTTAAACTCTTCTAAAGTATCTTTAAAAAGAAAGAAAAACTATTCTGACCCCAAACTTTTGAATAGTGTATATTGTAACACACAATCTCTATTTTGAATAAACAGTTATTTTTAACTTTTTATTTTTAAAAAATATCACAGGTCTCAAACAATATTAAGCAGTACAACTGTTTCCAACATTGATTATAAATCATCATATTATTATGATTTCTGAAGGATCATGTGACACTGAAGACTGGAGTAATGATGCTGAAAATACAGCTTTGATCACAGGAATGAATTATATTTTAAAGTATATTAAAATAGAAAACTGTTATTTTAAATTGCAATAATATTTCACAACCTATTTTGCATTAGAGGGAACATTGCCTGTAAATAGTAAAATAAAACTATTTCCTTGATATTTGTGTATTGAAAATGTTTTTGATTGACATTTATGGTCTTTTTTTTTTATTCAAAATCTGAAGAGTACCTGCCCGAAGGGCTACCAGGGATTTTGAAATTTTGTGAGCCCTGCTGTATTCTGTATCTGGTTTTCAAATGAAGGCATAAAACATTAATTTAATTTATATTTTAAATTATTGAAAATCAAACTTATTTATTTTGGCAAACAAAATTTTACTATTAAAATTAAAACATGGAAGAAATGTTGTGTGATCGTTACTTTAAAAAAAATAAAGTTTTAATAATTTTAATAGTAGCCTAGTAGTATCAGTATGTACTGTCTGCTGAACAATATTAATATATTTCTGCCGCAGTGTCTTCCAAATTAAACCAAACTTTTATTTTGACGGGTTGCCGTTAATACCTTTACAGTTCTGTGTGTATATGATATGACGCTAGTTTTACTCAAATCAAATGGTAAAATGCTCATGAAGTGACTCAGTTCTGGAGATGTTGTTCATATGTTTATGTCCTCATTTAGACAGCAGACGCTGAAATCACCGCGTGCGCGCTTCAGTCTGTGTGTAGTAAACGAAACAAGTGATGTGGAGAGCAGACTGATCCGTACGGTTTCGAATCGCTCTTTCAACACAATCTGCGGCGCACCGCTTCTAGTTGAACACACCTAGTGCTGCAGGCTTATTGCATCACTGACGTTGATGAGATTAACCCCTTAGGTATCGAAATTTGGTACCGAACGACAAGAAGTTTTTCGATACTCGGTGGTATCGAGACAATTCGGTCGGTGCCTAAAAGGTAACGAACTCGATACCCAGCCCTATTCAAAACGTTTATATATTCTGTTTACTCAGTTACAGGAATAGCAATGCCTTTGTCCATATTGGGGTTTACCTGGAGCTTCATGAGTTCCATATACAGTATATATATATATATTAGGGCTGTCAATCGATTAATTTTTTTATCGAGATTAATCACATGATTGTCATGAGTTAACTCGCGATTAATCGCAATTAATCACACATTTTTATTTGTTCTAAATGTACCTTAAATCAATACTTTTCACATTTTTTATACTCTAATCAACATGGGCATGGATAAATATGGATGCTTTATGCAAATGTACACTATATTGCCAAAAGTATTGGCACCCCTTCTAATGAACAGGTTTGACTACTTTAGTAATTTCTATGAGTACAAATCTTAATGTTAAAGCATATAATGATATTCTAGGAAATTGTGTGCTTCTAATATTATAGCAACAGTTTGGACTCTTTTCTATTCTAACATGACAATGTCTCTGTGTATAAGACAAGGTTCAAAAAGAAAATGATTGATTGAGTCAGTGTGGAAGAACTTGACTGGTCTGCATAAAACCAAGTCCTAATCCCAGTTTAACACCTCTGGTGTGACTGTAAATGCAGACCTTGAGCCAAAAACTCTTCACCAAACACCAATGACTTGTACATATGGGTTCAGTCATTTTAGACACTTACAAAACTGTTGCTACAGAGATGAAATACAATTTTTAAATACATGAATTATGTTCCCATCGTTGTTGCCACAGATTTGGAAGTGCATTTTTCTGTTCTAAAGAAGGGGGTGCCAATACTTTTGTCTATATAGTGTATGTACAAGTCATTGGTGTTTGGTGATGAGTTGAGCAGACGCAGAGAGAGAGAGAGAGAGAGAGAGAGAGGTGTGCGCGCGCTGAACAGAGCAGACGCAGAGAGAGAGAGAGAGGTGTGCGCGCGCTGAACAGAGCAGACGCAGAGAGAGAGAGAGAGGTGTGTGCGCGCTGAACAGAGCTGACGCAGAGAGAGAGAGAGAGAGAGGTGTGTGCGCGCTGAACAGAGCTGACGCAGAGAGAGAGAGAGAGAGGTGTGCGCGCTGAACAGAGCAGACGCAGAGAGAGAGAGAGGTGTGCGTGCTGAACAGAGCTGACGCAGAGAGAGAGAGAGAGGTGTGCGTGCTGAACAGAGCTGACGCAGAGAGAGAGAGAGTGTGTGCGCGCTGAACAGAGCAGACGCAGAGAGAGAGAGAGAGAGAGGTGTGTGCGCGCTGAACAGAGCTGACGCAGAGAGAGAGAGAGAGAGGTGTGCGCGCTGCGCGCTGAACAGAGCAGACGCAGAGAGAGAGAGAGAGAGGTGTGTGCGCGCTGAACAGAGCAGACGCAGAGAGAGAGAGAGGTGTGCGTGCTGAACAGAGCTGACGCAGAGAGAGAGAGAGAGGTGTGCGTGCTGAACAGAGCTGACGCAGAGAGAGAGAGGTGTGTGCGCGCTGAACAGAGCAGACGCAGAGAGAGAGAGAGGTGTGTGCGCGCTGAACAGAGCAGACGCAGAGAGAGAGAGAGAGAGGTGTGTGCGCGCTGAACAGAGCAGACGCAGAGAGAGAGAGAGAGGTGTGCGCGCTGAACAGAGCAGACGCAGAGAGAGAGAGAGAGAGTGTGTGCGCGCTGAACAGAGCAGACGCAGAGAGAGAGAGAGAGAGGTGTGTGCGCGCTGAACAGAGCTGACGCAGAGAGAGAGAGAGAGAGGTGTGCGCGCTGAACAGAGCAGACGCAGAGAGAGAGAGAGAGAGGTGTGTGCGCGCTGAACAGAGCTGACGCAGAGAGAGAGAGAGAGAGGTGTGCGCGCTGAACAGAGCAGACGCAGAGAGAGAGAGAGAGAGGTGTGCGCGCGCTGAACAGAGCAGACGCAGAGAGAGAGAGAGAGAGAGGTGTGCGCGCTGAACAGAGCAGACGCAGAGAGAGAGAGAGGTGTGCGCGCGCTGAACAGAGCTGACGCAGAGAGAGAGAGAGAGAGAGAGGTGTGTGCGCGCTGAACAGAGCAGACGCAGAGAGAGAGAGAGAGGTGTGCGCGCGCTGAACAGAGCAGACGCAGAGAGAGAGAGAGAGAGGTGTGCGCGCGCTGAACAGAGCAGACGCAGAGAGAGAGAGAGAGGTGTGCGCGCGCTGAACAGAGCAGACGCAGAGAGAGAGAGAGAGAGGTGTGTGCGCGCGCTGGGAGAGCAAGATCTCGCGCTGGCGCGGCAGTATCGGTGATTCTCAGAAACTAGGTTTGGGCGCTTTTTTGAAGGGAAAAAGGTCGCTAAAGGGGTCTGCAATATTGCTAAGTTGGCAACACTGTGCATCTCCATTTCTCCAACAAGGGGTTGGGCCACGGGTCAAACAGAAAATACGCGCTGCGTTAATCGCGCGTTAAAAAAATTAGTGCCGTTAAAATGAGTTTGCATTAACGCGTTATTAACGCGTTAACTTTGACAGCACTAATATATATATATACGTATATAACAAGTATCGGTTCAGGCACCGGCAGTTTTAAAAGTATTGATTTGGCACCGGTATCGAAAAAAAAAAAAAACGATACCCAACCCTAGTATGTGGGCATAGTTTGGTAAGTGGTGGTTACTGTTATATTAAGTTGCAATGTGTTGTGGATACTTAAGGGATGTGATAAGCAAAGTCATATAATTATGCAAAATCATTTGAGCATATGACGTATTGTATGACAAGTTACATACCTGTCTTTTTCTTGATGGTCTTAAAGAGTGCATCTGAAAAAGGTGAAATACAAACAAATATATTATAAATAATAATATAATCTATTTAGTACTACCAGTACACACCTAGACCATACCTATAATTCAGAAAATTTAATTTTTAGATTTTACATTTTATCCCCTCTTCCCCCAAGACAATAAAATCCAGGAGAATCCCAAGTTAGATCTATATTAGTATGCCTTCATGTACAAATCCTTTAATAATTTACCCACCTCCCTTAATGGGAGTGTCTCAGACTCCTGTGATGAACTAATCAGAGGCGCAGATGAGGCACAAGGTGAGGGTGATGAAGGCTGCGCAGGAGAGGATGAGGACGATGATGGTAGCGCAGGAGAAGGTGAGGGTGATGAGGCCACTACAGAAGTAGCACAGGGTGTTGATGAAGAGGGTGCGTCGGATGTGGATGCAACAGAAGATGACTGTGAGAGCTTGAAAATATAATTGGAATAAAAATATAAGGACTAAAAGCAAAAGCACCAAGCAAGCAATGTAAATTTTAATACAATAATCAACTGTTAATGGACTATAAATCTAATGGACTATAAATCATACAGTAGTGTGATGTCTATTTTACATATTACTCACCAAGCAATCTTTTTGTGATGGCTGTTTGGCAGTCTTATTTTGCTCCTGTTCACAGCAATCTTCATGATGTTGTCGTAATTTTGACAATCTTGATTGAAACAGCTTCTGCATATATATATAAAGAGGTATTTAGCTTAAGACAGGAGAAAAAGTACATTAACAGTATTGATAGCTATAGCAACCAAAGACAATTTAACAAAACCAAAAGACAAAAACAAAACACTAGAGGTGAATATTTAAAAAAAAAAAAAAATAAATAAATAATAAAAAAAAGTTTTTAATAAATTCATAGTTTATTCCAAGGGTGTCATTAGACCCCTTTTTACTACAGCATGAGCAATGCCCTTTTAGCAAATGAGTCACTCTTTTGAGTTGGTATAAAATACGCTGGATGACTATATTCACCTGCAAGTTATTAGTTGAACACCTGCATGTGTAGAATGTAAAAGATTCTGTACTAAAGGTAATACTATTAAATCTTCATAAAACCATTACAATTTCAGAGTGTATGGCATTACAATATTTATTGAATCAATTCTTTAATTTATACCTTACATATTCTACCATTCTTCACAGAATATGAATTAACACCTGCCAATATGTGGGTGTGTTTTCGCACAGTGCTAGGCAGCCTGCTCATGTTGAAAAAAATGCCTTTGCTTAGTAGGGGTGTAACAGTACACAAATATGACGGTTCGGTACATACACTATATTGCCAAATGTATTGGCACCCCTTCTAATGAATAGGTTTGACTACTTTAGTAATTTCTATGAGTACAAATCTTAATGTTAAAGCATATAATGATATTCTAGGAAATTGTGTGCTTCTATTATTATAGCAACAGTTTGGACTCTTTTCTATTCTAACATGACAATGTCTCTGTGTATAAGACAAGGTTCAAAAAGAAAATGATTGATTGAGTCAGTGTGGAAGAACTTGACTGGTCTGCATAAAACCAAGTCCTGATCCCAGTTTAACACCTCTGGTGTGACTGTAAATGC
This sequence comes from Schizothorax lantsangensis, assembly GCA_027422415.1. Lineage (NCBI taxonomy): Eukaryota > Metazoa > Chordata > Actinopteri > Cypriniformes > Cyprinidae > Schizothorax > Schizothorax lantsangensis. Next base: position 204,385 of record JAPDDO010000384.1, read on the forward strand.
AGACCTTGAGACAAAAACTTTTGAAATGTTTTACTTTACATGCAATGAATCTAAAATATATGAACGTTTCACTTTTTGAAATAACTTACAAGAAAAAAATAACTTTTTCACTACATTCTAATTTATTGAGATGCTCCTGTACTTTCCAGAAGGCCAACAATTCACTAAAAATGTTTTTTTTATTGGTCTTATGAAGTATTCTAATTTGTTGAGATAGTGAATTGGTGGGTTTTTGTTAAATGTGAGCCTAAATCATCACAATTAAAAGAACCAAAGACTTAAACTACTTCAGTCTGTGTGCATTGAATTTATTTAATACACGAGTTTCACAATTTGAGTTGAATTAATGAAATAAATGAACTTTTCCACGACATTCTAATTTATTGAGATGCACCTGTAATTACCATGAATGTGTCAGGGGAAATAGTAAGGAGATATTTGAATTATTTAATAATAAACTAGTGTTTTCTGTGTCAGTTTTGCAAAGATGAAGATGGCGATCCTGACTGAAAAGTTGTCAATGGGTCTGTGTTGAATTGTTTTTGGGTTCTCTACCAGAGGGGATTTCTTTAAGACTGCAAGGGAAGCTCGGCTTCCCCTATAATGTCAAAAAAATTATGGTCAAATACGTACAACCCCAAATCAGAAAAAGTTGGGACAGTATGGAAAACGCAAATAAAAAAAGAAAGTAGTGATTTCTAAATTTACTTTGACTTGTATTTCATTGCAGACAATATGACCACAAAATATTTCATGTTTTGTCTGGTCAACTTCATGTCATTTGTAAATATACATCCTTTCCTGTCATTCAGACCTGCAACACCTTCCAAAAAAAGTTGGGACAGGAGCAATTTAGGGCTAGTAATGAGGTAAATTGGTTAAATAATGATGTGATTTGAAACAGTTGATGTCAACAGGTGATTGTAATTATGATTTGGTACAAAAGCAGCATCCAAGAAAGGTCTAGTCCTTTAGGAGCAAAGATGGGCCGAGGATCGCCAGTTTGCCAACAAATACGTGAGAAAATTATTGAAATGTTTAAAAATAATGTTCCTCAAAGAAAGATAGGAAGAGATTTGGATATTTCACCTTCAACAGTGCATAACATAATTAAAAGATTCAAGGAATCTGGAGGAATTTCAGTGCGTAAAGGACAAGGGCGCAAGCCTAAGCTGAACAACCGTGATCTCCGATCCCTCAGGCGGCACTGCATCAAGAATCCTCATTCATCTATAAGCGATATCACCACATGGGCTCAGGACTACTTTGGCAAACCTTTGTCAAGTACCACAATACGTAGTTACATCCACAAATGCCAGTTAAAACTGTACTGTGCCAAAAGGAAGCCCTATGTTAACAGTGTCCAGAAGCGCCGTCGACTTCTCTGGGCTCGGAGGCATCTGGGATGGACCATCACACAGTGGAAACGTGTACTGTGGTCAGATCAATCAGTATTTCAGGTATGTTTTGGGAGGAATGGACGCCATGTGCTCCGGACCAAAGAAGAAAAGGATCATCCAGACTGTTACCAGCAACAAGTCCAAAAGCCAGGGTCTGTCATGGTATGGGGTTGTGTCAGTGCCCTTGGCAAAGGTAACTTGCACTTCTGTGATGGCACCATTAATGCTAAAAAGTACATAGAGATTTTGGAGCACAATATGCTGCCTTCAAGAAGACATCTTTTCCAGGGACGTCCATGCATATTTCAACAAGACAATGCAAAACCACATTCTGCACACATTACAAAGTCCTGGCTGCAGAGGAAGAGGGTACGGGTACTTGACTGGCCTGCCTGCAGTCCCGACCTGTCTCCAATAGAGAATGTGTGGCGCATTTTGAAGCGAAGACCCCGTACTGTTGCCCACCTTAAGACTTGTTTGCAGGAAGAATGGGACAAAATTACACCTGAAACACTTCATCACTTGGTGTCTTCAGTCCCTAAACGTCTTTTAAGTGTTGTGAAAAGGAATGGCAACATTACAAAGTGGTAAATGCTTTACTGTCCCAACTTTTTTTGGAATGTTTACAAATGGCATGAAGTTGACCAGACAAAACATGAAATATTTTGTGTTCATATTGTCTGCAATGAAATACAAGTCAAAGTAAATTTAGAAATCACTACTTTCTTTTTTTATTTGCGTTTTCCATACTGTCCCAACTTTTTCTGATTTGGGGTTGTACTATTGTGTTAACATTTTATTGACTAAAAATAAGTTAGAGCACGTTCATCTCGAAGACGAGTTTGTTCAGAATCAGCTACATATAGCAGGTCGGCTGACTTGCTTCTCATACATTCCCGTAGCGTCAGTGTATTTCTCTGTTGAAGCCTAGCGTCCATTGACTTCAATGGGGCTGCTTTGAACAGTTTTTTCAGTGCTTCGAAACTAGACGGTCATTGGATAAATGCTGCGATTATGTCCCGCCCACGGACGCTCAGCGTCTCTGGGGTGAATGGAGGAGTGGGCTGGACTTCGGGCTTCTGCGTGATGATTGGAGGGTCTGTCGAAAGACTGCATCTCCTTTTGATTGACAGTGATTTTGTACTATAAAAAGACGCTGACGCTGAAGCTATTCGAGCTCAGTCCCATAGCGGATTTTGCAAGTGTATTCAAAAGACAAACAGCTGCAACCTGTTTCTTGGTATTTGCTTGGCGAAATTGCTATCCAATCTTCATCATACATTTCACACAATTATACACCATATTCCTTGTTTCAGTTTAACCTAATTCCCACATTTCCTCCGTCCAGGGTGTCCGCGGGGTCTTAAAAAGTCTTAAATTGTACAAGAAATGGCTGAATGTGACGATTGAACTTCAAAAGGCTATGATTTCATTAAATAAACATGAGCGCTGAAAGTTCAAAGTTCTGTCTTTATCGGGAAAACCGTTATTTCGTTCCTGAATGAATCAACCATTTAAATGATTTGGTTCAATCACAATGACTCACTTATTAACGATGACTTACTGCCACCTATTGGCCATTTTAATTTCACATTTAAAGTATCTTCATCTTTTAAAATAATTTCAAACGTCAGTTTTCAACGTTTTATGTTTCAAATATCAAAACATTATTTATGCATTTGTAACTGCAGGTTAGCTTTCTATGTCCCTCTGAGCTGCATTAAACAGTGTGTAAACACGTCTAAATGCCTCTTCAGATGCAGTGCAAAGATACATTCTGTTGATACTGATTTCATCTGCTTGGTAACAGCCCAAATGCAAGAATTTCACTCAAAAGATGATGCACACTTTTAGAAAAAATGGCTTAAAGGTAAAAATGCCCATAAAACTTGTTGGAAAAAAATCATTTCTATCATTGCTGTGAACTGACCACACAGAATATCAAAAAAATTCAGGAGTCAGCTGTCCACGGTAATCTTTAAGATACCAGCACAATAACACACTCAGCAAAATATTGTCTAATTATTGTTATCAATAAAATCCCAGAAAATATCAAGATATAATTTGTCAATTTCGCACACCCCTAATTCATGTTATTTAATTTATTATTATTGCTAAAAATCAATACTTTTGACTTATCCATTTTCTTAAAAATGGTTTAAAGGCTGAAATGTAAAGTTTATCATTTTATAAAACTTTTAGTTTTTGTGAAAACTTGTATATGAATTGTAAATTATGCTTTTGACAGTCATTTTACAGTTTAATATGGTACTATAGACATTGCCCTGCCCCGCTCATATAGTATTAATTTTATTTGTGCAGGTCTTAAAAAAGGTCTTAAAAAGAGCTTAAATTTGAGCTTAAAAATCCTGCAGAAACCCTGTCTTTCGAGTTTAATATTTTTTTTTAGATCGTTTGTTCATTCATTTATTCATACAGTAGGCTAGGCTAGAACTAGCCAGCTAGCAAACTGCACACGATGGACAATTTTTATGATGTAGGCCGAGAATGAGCTTCCCCTCTTTGAAAGACCAGCAGCCGCCACTGTTCTCTACCCAACTCTGTTCATTTGTTACATCTATAGATAGCTGCTGCATGCATCAGATGGTTACCGTTTTATTTCCTGATGTTCTTGATTCGTCTGACTGTTGTGGCTCAGCTTGCTTATGTGGACTGTTGCCATTCACTTCGTCCAAGTCAGGTGAGGAAACAGAAGCAGCATGATGGGACTAAATGTCAAAAATGAAAAACAAACAAAAAAAAAAAAATTGTATGCAAACATGTGAATTGCACATAATGCAGTTTTTAAATTAACTTATAAATAATAACATTTCAAGGCTATTTAAAATATATTCAATTACACAGTGGCTATCATAGCATGTTATATTCATAACAGATTTATTTAAACATACATTAAATAATTAAGACTAACAGGTTTAGTAAAATATAATAAAATAAAATAAAGTAAAATAAAAGTAAACCGTGAATATCAAAATCAGAAATATTTGTATATTACAGTAACTTTATTTATCACTCCTTTTCTTCTGACAAAACCTAGACTCTCTACTCAAACCAGAAAGTCAAGAATACAGAATAATGATGTAGAGGTTTTAAATGGACTTGCCCATTTCTGTGGACCCAAACTGCTGGCTAGCTTTTTGTCTCCACGTCCTAAAGAAAAAAGATCATTAGGTTCAGCAGTTTCTTTAAAGCGAACTATAATATTTTGATTATTGCTAAAAGCTCTCTGCCATATAAACCAATTAATGTGCAAATATATGTTATGTGATGTAAAAGGGAAATTAGTGAATGAAAAGGGATAGTTCACCCAAAAATGAAAATTCTGTCATCAATTACTACCTCTTATGTCGTTCCAAACCCATAAGACTTTCGGAACACAAATTAAGGGTGCTTTCACACCTGGCCCTGTGTTTCTGAACCTGGCACGTTTCCCCCCTTAGCTCGGTTCGTTTGGGCATATGTGAACACGGCAATCGCGCTCGGATCCGCGCCAAAACAATCGGTCCGAGATCGCCTGAACGAGGTGGTCTCGGCTCGATTGAAAACGAACTCTGGAGCGGTTCGGTTGTAGTGAGAAAGCAATCCGATCCAACGGACCAATGAACCAGGCTATATCACACTGTATAATGGGCAGGGTTTTTCCAGCATAGAGAATTATGAGGCAGCCGCCTCCGCCAAATTTTGTGCCGCCTCTGGTTGTCGACAAAACTCAGGCAGCAGTCACGTGCAAGCGTCACTGTACAGCGTCCATTAGAGCTTTTAGTTCATATTTGATCATGTTTTGCTGGCCTGGTTTGTATCTGGTTCCCTCAACAAAATCCCAGAAGATTTTTTCATTTGCTTATGGATTATTGTACATAATAAGCTCTGTGACAACCAGTGATGGGAATAATGCTGTTATAAATAAACGGCATTACTAGTGCCGTTATTGTTTTCAGTAACAAGTAATCAAACTAATTACTGTTTCCCCCGTTACTACGCCGTTACTGTTACTGACAATAAAATGTGGCGTTACTATAATTTATTATAATATTATAAAAAAAAGAAATGTCAGTTCATCTGAATGGATGCGCAGTATGGCTGTATTTGACGTACCGTAAACTTCCTGTTGAGGTCTTCGTCTTTTATTTCTGTGGATTCCCAGCATTGTGTCCTGTAATGACTGGAAAAAATAAAAATAAAAGAAATATAAGGTGAATGGAATAAACAACCAAAGGTAAAAAAAGATCTTACCAAACTACATGATTGACTTTAACTATAACTTAAACTAAATAGTATATTATACTGTATATATACACACTGCTTAACATGTCAGGTTTGTGCCACAGCTGCCCTAAACTAACAGTATTGTGATTACAAACATCGTTTGTGATGTTTCTTTAATGTTAATCCAGCAGTATGTTTAGTGACTCTTTAGTCACAGTAGTAACAAATAAATAAATAGCAAAGCACAACTTTATTTAGTTTTTAATGCAGATGCCCAATTTTGGGTTTTCTCTTTATTATGACAGGTGATCTAATAAATGTGTAAAGCACATACAGTGCTTAAGAAATATATTAGACTGTATTTATTAATTGGGCATCTGAATAAAATAATAATAATAATAAAGTGCTTTACTACAACAATAATTATATTTTATTGATACTAAAGAGCTACACATACTGCTGGATTAACCATTACAGAAACATTTATAAAATTTACAGAAATGATTTTGTTAATCACCAACACGGTTAGTTTAGGGCACGTGATCTCAGAGGGTTCTGAGCTACAGCAGACTGGACATTTTAACTTTTTTATTTTTATTATATTGTAGATTCTCAATTACTGTTATTGTAAACTATGTTTTTTTTTTGTCAGAAAACTGACACACAACCCAGACAGCAAGCAGCGTCGCGTGGACTTCACACGGGCCAGATGTGGGCCGGATCCGGGCCAACACTATGTTGCTGTCTGGGAATCGACAACTGAATAAAACCCTTAACAAAGTACAATGCAATCACTAAACTAAATACACATCTTACTAACTTAAACAGTTATTATAGGTAATTATTATGCATTTTCAGAAGAAGACTTGATCTTACCGTAATCTTCGGTAATCTGCATAGAGGAGTGGGGAGGGGTCTGCCTCTGCCTCGCGGGAAATTGAGCTGACGTCATTGTCACGTGTCTACATTTCCCGGGTAAACGCGTTTGCGTTTACTTGCGTAAATGACGTAGTTGGATTTCAATTTGAACTTGTGCCTCCATTTATTTATTAAATATAATAAATATTTTGACAAAGACATAGAAAATTCTCTGATTACAAGGACCTTATTTTGATCCCACTACTGGTTCATTAAACTTTAAAGAAAAAAAACTGTAATTGTTCCGAGCTGGACTGACACCTGCAGTGCGTTCCAAACGGCGCAGTGATGCCTACCGAGGGCACTTCGATGGGAGATAGAAAGCGTGTCAGTCACACTGTTCCGATCCGATGTTTATATCTTCAAAGGTGTTTTCCTAATCACTCTCACTTTTGAGCCAGATACACTTTCCAAGGCTGCTGTTGTGGGGAATACAGCCTAAAAGGGTTAGGGCGCACTAGTGATGATCTCCTCTGAATAGAACACACCCCTGTTTCCAGCAACCGTGACAAACAAGGGCACTTGACACAACGTGATCGAATTCATTACAATCAACAAAGTCTTCATGAAATAAAATCGTTTATAAATTTATATTCCAAGCAACATGCATTTTATTTGAATTTTGTCATTGAACAACTACAAAAGTAAATTACTTTAAATGCTAAAATACGATTACAAAAATCCTAGGAACATATACACAGTCACGCGAGCTTATGTTTCTTCATTATATTGTGTCTAAGATGTTCAGATGTGGTTTTACAGTGCTGTAATTTTGAAAGATTTATATTATTTTAAGGTGAGCTTAAAGGCTGCACTACTATAAAAATCACACAGCTTCAGTGTGACATCAAGAAGAAAAAGTATAATTTTATAGATATTGTTAATAATAGTTGTTCATATTAAAATATGTATAAACTTAATACATGACCTAGACTATTTATTTAGCAAAATCCCGTCATTTTAATAAATATTATATGCAATTTATTAAAAATTGTTGCTGCTCCCATTAAGCTCAGTGTCTCTCTTTAAGCTCTTCACATTGAACATCTATATAAATACTTCATAAACAGACTTTAAATATGAACTGATGGTCGTCACTTTAAGTGAAGTGATTTTCTATGGATTCTGTGACTCAGATCTGCAGACTGGCTCTGATCTTTGGGAACTATAGCTTCTCCAGACTGTAAATCTGTGGAAGATCAGGGCTAAATGTTCTCCAGCCTTAAGAGACTAGAGATAAGATGACATCCATTTAATAAGAGGCTTCATAATGAGGCTAGTCACCATGAATTAAATGTTTTATTGGTTTGTATTATCTGATTTTTGAATGTGTAAGTTCGCTAAAAGTGGACTAGTCTAGATGTTGATATGTGCTTTAATAACACTTCACTATGAATATATAACTGATCGACTTAAATACACATACCATAATAATTGTATACATCTTAAGCAGCACTTGTATTAATGTGTTGTATGTGTGTGACTCTGTCTCGCGCTGTAGTGTGGGGGAGGGGCGCGCGCGCACCGCTGGGGGAGGGGCAGAGCAGCCTCAGACTCACACAACCGTTAAATACAGTCAATATTCTTAAACATTTGCCGCTGAAAGGAATAAATCCATACACAAAATATAAACGTGCCAGCTTGACTTCTGATACTTTTAAACACATTTTATTGTAAATTAACTAAATAAAATAAATGTAATCATAATAATGGTAATAATAATAATTACAATAATAATAATACATATTATTGTTGTTATTATTATTATTACTCATCTAAAGAGTGTATATGCTCATTGTAACCAGAGCAGTTCTCTCATAAGTTGATCTTTGCTGTAAAGGTTCTCCGGTGGAGGGTGAAAGACACTAATTGGTTTATAGTATTAATTTATCTTTAATTTAAGTTGATTATCTGTCTATTCATTCATATACATAAGTCATTTTCTTCCGCAATCTCTATTGCTGACGTATTTTGCCTCTGATTGGTCAGATCAGCAAATTATTCAGATGTGCGTGGCCTCTTGCTGGTCTCTGATTAGTCAGAATCCCCAGAGTGTGTATCTCAGTGGAAGTGCAGTTCTCCTAGAGGGCGCTGTTTATACACACTTTCTGGGTGGGAGGAGGAGGGGTTTACACACTTTCAGTACACAAATCACTTAAAAGTACATTTTAGGGACAAGTGAGATTTTCAGTCTGGACACCATTGTAGAGCTTACTGAATACCACTATATAGTCTGACAAATGAGGACCACAAAAATGTCCTCAATTGTCAAGGTGGTCCTCAGTTTACTGGTGTGTATTCTGGTGAATGTACCCAAAAGTGACATAAGTAAGTACACACACACACACACACACACATGTTCGTTTTTGTGAAAAGTGGGGACTCTCCATAGGCGTAATGGTTTTTATACTGAACAAACTGTATGTACTATTGCCCTACACCTACCCTACACCTAAACTTACCCCTCACAGGAGACTGTGCATTTCTACTTTCCCCAAAAAAACCTCACTCTGTATGATTTATAAGCTTTTTGAAAAGTGGGGACATGGGGCAATATCCTCATAAATCACCTTCACCTTGTAATACCCATACCTGTGTCATTATACACATTTATGTCCTGATTTGTCACAAAAACGCGCACATACACACACACACATACACACACACCTCTCTCACACACGCACACGCACACGCACACACACACTCACTCACTCACTCACACACACACACACACACACACACACACACACACACACTCTCTCTCTCTCTCTCTCTCTCTCTCTCTCACACACACACACACACACACACACACACTCTCTCTCTTCCTGTGCTTGTGTGTGTGTGTGTGTGTGTGTGTGTGTGTTGTGTGTGTGTGAGTGTGAGTGTGTGCGTGTGCGTGTGTGAGAGAGAGAGTGTGTGTGTTGAGTGTGAGTGTGTGCGTGTGTGTGTGTGTGTGAGAGAGAGTGTGTGTGTGTGTGTGTGTGAGTGTGTGTGTGAGTGTGAGTGTGAGTGTGTGTGTGTGTGTGAGAGAGAGTTTGTGTGTGTGTGTGTGTGTGTGTGTGTGTGTGTGTGTGAGTGTGTGTGTGTGTGTGTGTGTGTGTGTGTGGTGTGTGTGTGTGTGTGTGTGTGTAGAGAGAGTTTGTGTGTGTGTGTGTGTGTGCGCGTGTAAGCATAATCATTTGGCATTGTGGATGTTTTAAAGTGTGCCACTTCATTTCTGTGTATGTGTGTTCTGCGTTGTTTGTGATTTTGAGGATGAATTTTGTCCATCTTAACCTTGGCTAATTTAGGAAAGGAACAGTACACTAAATAAACCGAGTAAATGATAGTGGATTTTTTTGGGGTGAACTGTTCCCTTAAATGTCCGTCAAACAATCCAACTGTTGATTTTCACGTGATATTTTTGTAAATATGGTCTGTTTTAGATTCTTGATGAAATGTCTGTATAGAGTGAATTAGTGTCCCACACTTTTTCAGCAGCGCTGGTTCTGGAAGTATTTTTCCCATAGGAATGATAAAGTCTTTGTTAAAGCGTTATAAGCCATGAACAAAACAAACCAACCAGCTATGAGGTCAATCACAACATAAACCAGTGTTGGGGGAAAGTTTCTTTTAAAAGTAATGCATTACAATATTGCGTTACTCCCTAAAAATACTTAGTTACTTTTTATGGAAAGTAATGCGTTACGTTACTTTTGCGTTATGAGCAGGGCTTGATTGTTTGCTTTTAATATAAGAAGTTGTAATTATAGCAAATGTAAAACCCTTTCAACACCATAAAGTGTAATGAATAAACCTCAAGTAATTCACGTGTGAAGAGGAGAGCGCAGGAGAAGAAGGATCAACACTCTTCAGGAATTATAAAACAATGTTAGTTTATTTAAAGTCATTTTTGCTTATCAGTATGATTGAACTGATCATTAAAGGTCAGCAGCAAAGACACTGGTTAATAAAATGGGATTAGATACATTTGTGCTATTCAACATATTTAATTATTGCAGGTTTGCATCATATTCTGAGTTGCATTACACAGTTTTAATTCATTTTGATGAATACTGAATCTGTTTTTTGAGAGTGGGATGAATTAATGCACGTTCACATTTAGTCTATATCTACAGTAACATCATGTTCACACACAACGCCTCTGTACTTCTGATTTCTCTCAACATGAGGACAGGAGTCAGTCAATAAATGGGAAAAAGTAACTGGCATTTTTTTGAATAACACATTTTCTTGTAAATTAAAAGTAATGTGTTTCTTTACTAGTTACTTGAAAAAAGTAATCTGATTACGTTACTTGTAATGCGTTACCCCCAACACTGAACATAAAGTTTAATTTGATGCAGAGAAATCCATGAAAACACAGACAAAGGTACAGAGACGGAACCAGCAGGGACACAGGAGACTGGCAGAGCACTCCTCCCACGGCGTCACGCACTTGGTCAGAACTTAAAACGAGCTCGGGCTCTGGGGTGATGATAGGCTCTGTCACTTCTTTGTTGAGGCAGGCTCGGGCTCTCCGTCTGCGGTGGGCTCGGAGCTGATGGTGAAGTACTCCTCAGTGCAGCAGACCATTGTTCACCAGCACCCACTCCACAAAACTCCCTCGAGGATGCCTTAGTTGAGTTGTTTAATCCGACATTACATAGGCAAGATCTAAAAATTCCCTCGTGTGGTTCTCGAGGGAGCGACACTCTTGCTCCAGGCATAGGAGCTGAACAGCATGTATATCATCCATTAAAACAAAAAAAGGAAAGAGGAATGCCACTGTATTTCTTATTTGAAAATAAATCCACAAGGAATAAACACAAGAAACCACAGGAGCAAGTGTAGCCCAACCCACCGTAAAGCAAATAACTGCCAGAAAACTGAACTAAACAGGGAGTATATCTAACGAGGTTAATGAACGAAGACACTTGCCTTCAATAATAATTACAGATGGAAAAAAATGAGGAACAGATTTAAACGGGGTAAGAGAACAGAAAAGTCAGACAAAACACCCCCAAAAAGGTCCATAATTGTTACACAGTAATATTTAATTTGCAACTGACAGTTTTTTTTTATAACTGAATAAACAGAGATAAACTGTTAGAATAAAACTGGACAATGCACATTATAAAACTGATGTCAATATAGTGTTCGAGTCCTATTACCAGGTCTGATTCTGAACTTGAAGTTGAAGAAATCCTGTGCCGCACGATCTTCTCCATTTCTAACTGTTTCATGTTGTTGAAGACATGGGTTACGTTCTTCTTCTTTAATTTCTTCTTGGTCCCATCAGCCGTTGTTTTTGACTCTGTTTCTTTATCCTCCAAAAAACGTTCTTTTCTTTTGTGGTCAAGTTTCTTTCGGTTTCCTATAAAATATACCATGCAGTTATGCAGTCATAAAAATTTCCTTTTTTATATAATAATAAAAAAATCACATATAAAATAAAGTTAATCAGGCTGAAGTACATTAAAATAAGACGGTAAATTATCATCGTTACATTACATACAAGGAATATTCAGTATCAGGGTTTACTTTTTTTTTTTACATGGAGAAAAGACTACCTGACTACGTCAGACTCGTACTTCCGCTCAATTTCAGTTCGCTTCTGTACTCAGTCTGATATAGCAAACCAGCTCCCAGATTATCTCCAGCTCCGCACCAGCCGTCCAACCAACGAACAGAGAGCCGTGACGTAGACGCTAAACACCGAATCAGATTGTAGTTTAGGTTAGAAATCTAAAACGACAGCGACATGGAGACACGGATGCAATTCGCTCTGTTGTGGAGAATATTCCCGGCATTTGCCACTGAATCCCGAACAAGAGGAGTGTTTGGTTCACATTTTGAATGGAGGTGATGTGTGCCCTACTCCCGACAGGTTTTGGGAAAAGTTTAATTTATCAACTGTTACCCGTCGTCAGCGAGAAACTGATAACATACGTCATAACCAAACGTTATGTGATTGGCTTACGGTACAGCAATGATTTTAAACTTCAGACAAGCGCCCCAACACTAGAAAGTAAACTCTTGTCAATTATGCCCTTCCAGACTCTGTCTACGAAGCAAAGTGAAGCAGCAGAGTTTGGTATCCAGGCTAGAAAATTACTGCATTTAAAAAAAAAATCCTTTAATGTATGCATTTCTATTTTTAATGTAATTTAATAATTTACACCCAAGCAATGAATAAAGGTTTTGGAGATGCTTACCAACATAACCACATTTGGAGTACTAAAGAAATTAAAAACACACAATAATTAGAAAGGCAACAATGCTTCCAAATACATAACATTCAAAAGTTTGGGTCAGGAAGATGTGGAGTCTGGAGTAATGATGCTGAAAATTCAGCATTGTCATAACGGAATAAATTACATTTTAAAATATATTAAAATGTAAAACAATTATTTTAAATTCAATGTTTTTCACAAAATTACTGTTTCACTATATTTTGCTGCCTTGGTGAGCGTAAGACACTTCTTTAAAAAAACATTTTACAAATCTTATAGAACCCATAACTTTGGACAGTAGTGCATAATGCTATTTAACTTTCCAAGGTTCTGCAGCTCAAGTGTACCCAGATGAAAATTACACTGAGCTGACTATTTTTAGTATTTTTTACTTGTGTGTTGAGTTAAATTTGCCATGAAAAATTATTTATCAGTATGTGTTTCCTTGGAAACTAAAACGCTATTAGACACTTAATATTCAGAATAACAACAGCACTGAACGTGATGAACGCACTTGAAATTGTTTATAATTAAAGAACTTAATCAACTTTTAAATGAATGAGCTGAATTATGACATTGTTTTGCTACAGCTTCTTTATAGCACAGCTTTAAAGTTTGCATGATTTTCCTAAAAATAAATCTCTATTGTATAAAGTGCTATAGAAATAAAGGTGATTTGACTATTAAGCATTAAGTATAATACAAATATATTCCTTTTAAGGTATCACCCAATGATATGCTCATTTGTACCTTAACTGTAGTAAAGTAATACAACATTATCCAACAGCATTGCAATGCAGAGCACATTGCAATCTCCTGTTTATTCTAATAAAGCAAAGATTAAAACTACAGTAGAAGAGATTTTTTAATGTTCCAATGATGTGTCCGGTCATACTGTTGGCTGTGAACTCTGGTCTGAATGTAGGCAGGTGTCAGCTGTTAAGCAACCGAACCCATTGAGCATGGCCTATGGTATGAGAAGTAAAACTATGAGTTGTATTTCCCCATGACATCACTAACCCTACAACATTAGAACGAGCCATTTGGGAGCATGGTTAATGCTCTTTTTGTACTGTACTGAGGACGACGTTTACTATAAATACATTTTATGCTAATAACATGACCCCTTTAAAATCTTCTACAAATGACTATATTTAATAAACTACCCTTTTCATAAACCGTTCAAGTTACCTTTCGAGTGAAATAGCAGTATATCCAGCCGATCAAAATGCCGAGGACAATGCCGAGGACAAGCCACCAATTGAAGAACTGCCCTTATTGCTGTTGGCTATAACTATAAAAAAGAAAAAAGGATTTAAAATTTAGACTTTATTGTAAATGTGTGATGATCGCTCCCAATGTTAGCATGCTGTAATTCAAAACATTCAAGCGTTCATCAAAATATCTCTTTTGTGGTCCACAAAATAAACAAATTTAAAAATCATACAGATTTGGATATCATGAGGTAGTAAATGATTTTCGTCAACAACCTCATTAAACCTAGCTGTGCCATTATTATAAAATGTACATGTACTTGTATTAGTAGCTTTAATATCAGTTACTTTTTCATAAAGGTATTTACTTTTACTTAAGTATGACAAATGGACACACTGGTATACACTGAGATAAATCACTGGTCAACTGACATAAGGCACTTGAGAAATATTGTTGATATCGATGATATCATCATATCGCCCACTTTTTCAGATTACAGTAGTAAGAGTAACCAAATTGCTGCAAGGAAAAGATTAGGGAATAGACTTTATAACATTTATACTTCATTATATAGAACATGCGCACCAACTGATTTACAGTGACCACAATAAAACTACATCATTTTATACTCTTCAGTATTTATGTGACTCTGAGCACAAAACCAGTCATGAGGGTCAATTTTTAAAAATTATATATACATCATCTGAATAAATGATATTTCCATTGATGTATGGTTTGTTATGATAGGACAACATTTGTAAATCTGGAATCTGAGGGCAAAAAAATCAAAATATTGAGAAAATCACCTTTAAAGTTGTTCAAATGAAGTTCTTAGCAATGCATATTACTAATCAATAATTAAGTTTTGATATATTTACGGTAGGAAATTTACTAATATCTCCATGGAACATGATCTTAATATCCTAATGACTTTGGCATTAAAGAAAAATCTATAATTTTGACCATACATGTATTTTTGTCTATTGCTACAAATATACCTGTGTTACTTATGACTGCTTTTGTGCTCAAGGGACACATATGATTAAATATATTTATTTTCTAGAGAAATACACAGACAAAATGAGCAGGTGAACTACCTGGTTCTGTCACATTGTTGTCCTTCATTCTTTTTGTCTTCATCGGACACATGTTAAGCAGATAGTCGTGCACAAGCCAAGACAGCATATCCAGTCAAAGTGTAAAAATAACACATAGTATGGAAAAAAAAGAAAAAAAGAAAGAAAACATAACTTGTTGAATGGCAAAATATGCATTTGTTTTTAATATGCACTTCTACATGGATGTGTGTGTGCGTGAGTGTGAGTGTGATAGAGTGTAGTGTGTGTGTGTGTGTGTGTCTGCGTGAGTGTGAGTGCGTGTGTGTGTGTGTGTGTGTGTGTGCGTGAGTGTGAGTGTGAGAGAGTGAGTGTGTGTGTGTGTGTGTCTGCGTGAGTGTGAGTGCGTGTGTGTGTGTGTGAAAGTGTGACTGTGAGTGCGTGTGTGTCTGCGTGAGTGTGTGTGTTTTGTGTGTGTGTGTGAGTGCGCGTGTGTGTGTGTGCGTGGGTGTGTGTGTGTGTGTGCGTGTGCGTGTTGTGTGTTGTGTGTGTGTGTGTGTGTGTGTGTGTGTGTGTGTGTGTGTGTGAAAGTGTGTGTGTGTGTGTGTGAAAGTGTGTGTACTTGTTTTTCTTACTTTGTTGGGCCCGGTGACAGGGAGCACACCAACGGTGTGGGGCCCAACAGCCTTGTGTGTGTGCGTGTGTGTGTGTGTGTGTGTGTGTGTGTGTGTGTGTGTGTGTGTGTGGTGATGATCGCTCCCATTGTTAGAATAATCAAAAATGTTTAGGTCCATACAATGACAGTTACTGTTGTTTTGGACATACAACAAAAACGGCCTTTTTCCACTTAACCCAGAAGTCAAGGAAAAAATACTATAACTCAGATATCTTATTATGCTCCGTTAATAAGACACAGAGGAGCTCATACACATATAAAATAAACTATGTAAATAGTAAATTATACATTTAATTACCTTGTTTGCTTTTTTGTTTTTGTCCTTTTCCATCTGTTACCCCTTATTGTTAAAAAATGAATAATAAAAATGTGAGATTATCTTCTGAATTAAATATATCATACACTTGTATTTTTTAAATAACAGCAATAACAACAAAAAGATATGCATTGGGATCAGAGTGTTACTAGTTACTAGTGTATATACGATATAAATCTTTTTATTGTATTTATGATAAACAAGTCATAAAGAAAGGAAAGCATGAAAATCATTCTAACATACCAGTAGAAATATAGCATGTATCACCAGCCTGAAAATCACAGCCTTTGTGGTCAGTTTTGTGGAGGCAAGTGTTGTTCAAACAAAAGTTAAGCACTGGATTATCAGCAGAACCACTCCCTGCACAACTGCACTCCATGCTTTTTACTGGAAAATAAAAATGGAATATATGGTATTAGTACAATACATTGTAAGTATACGGCTGAACTGTAAGTATGGCAAATTAGTAAGTTTATAAATATTATCCTCTATAAAGCAGGAAGGATGTAATAAGTTGTTAATTACCTTGCATTGTACATGTTGCATTCAGCAGATTTAGATCACATTCACATGGTGTGTCACAACATATGGGTTTATCATCATGATAACAAGACATATGAAAGTTTTGTTTCTTTTCTGAAAATCAGTATGAATATCAGTATATAAATCAGAAAATTCACTTATTTTCATTCATGTTAATAAAAAAACATTTTGATTATAATTTAATGCTGCAACATGGCTTTGCTAATGTAGAAAATGATGTGTACATACTGAATATTTTACATTGAGCAGCAATTTTCTGAGTTTTGAAGGGGTGGTCAAATTTCTTGTCTCTTTACCAGTAGACATGTCATGTAATCTCCTGCACAAAATTAAATACAGTTAAAAAATCCTGAGATGACATTTCCATTACAATATATTGCTTTTGCACATGTACGTAAAAAAAATAAAATAAAATAATATATATATATATATATATATATATACTGTATATGAATTTAGGGCTTGAATTTGGTTTGAATTCAATTCTGTTCCTCACAATCGTATGTATTCTGAAGATTTGGATTACAGCACAAGAATAAATTCCTTTTGTAATTATATTGATTATAATGGATTATTCGTCTAGAGCGTCTTAATTATAATTAAAGCTATACATTTCATGATGGTTACAAAATGGGTTTAACCTAATACACACACACACACAAACACATACACACACACTCACACACACACACACACTCATGTTTTGTTTTTGGTTTATGGGGACTCTCCATAGGCGTAATGGTTTTTATACTGTGCAAACTGTGTGTGCTATTGCCCTACACCTACCCTACACCTAAAGTTAGCCCTCACAGGAGACTGTGCATTTCTACTTTCCCCAAAAAAACCTCACTCTGTATGATTTATAAGCTTTTTGAAAAGTGGGGACATGGGGCAATATCCTCATAAATCACCTTCACCTTGTAATACCTGTCATACCTGTGTCATTATACACATTTATGTCCTGATTTGTCACAAAAACGCGCGCACACACACACACACACACACACACACACACACACACACACACACACAGTCACACACACACACACACACACACACACACACACACACAGTCACACACACACACACACACACACACACACACACACACACAAATTGCATACTTGAAGCTTAAAAATACATACCAAAGACTGCACAATTTCCTTCTTCTGTAATGTTTTCTTGCTGCCAGTCACACGGTTCTTCACAACAGTGGGGCTCTTCATTACGCATGCATTCAATGTGGTAAACCTGCAAATCTGCAAATAATTTGTGAGTGTAAAGCAGGTGTTTAAAAAAATATGAATAAATCTCAAAGTAGTCATTTTTAAATGTTAAATTTCTTACCAGCTGTAACAACATGATTCAACAATGTTTTGTTATAACGATGAAACTGCTTAAAGTCTGTGGACATAAAATACACCTGAGTTATTCCCACAATTGGATGCCTTCAGTCTGGAATGACATAGGTGCAGTATATGGGAGGGTTCTCTGGTGTCTAATGGCTTCTCCAGCTTTAGTAACGCCCACACAATACTCACAAATTAAATTTATAATGTAAAATGTGATTTTTAGTCCCATAGCAGCGGGTAAAATTATAAACTCTTTCAATCAGCCTATTAGAATTGAAATGGCCTATCAGTTACTTGTATAGTAGGCTATACAAACGATCATTTATCCTAAGTTTAGTCCCAAGGTAAACTTGGTAAAGCTAAGCTCTGCCTCGTTTAAAGTGTTTGATTCATTTAAACTTACACTCTTGTCTATATCAGTTATAACTTAGGACTTACCGTGGGTTTCATGACGGACGGTTTTACAACCTCTGGAAGGGTAAACATGTGAATTAGTGATTTAAAAAATCTGCAATAAATCTTCTGTGATATTATTAGCTCATTGCATTTTGTACAGCTTGTTCCATCTGCTTTCCTAAACAAGTTCAATCTTAACGTTTGATCGTCGATTAAAGCTTGTGATTCACCTGGAATATGCCCCTCCTTGTTCCTTTTGCTTTCACTTATCGCTCAAAGGTCATGAGAATCAGATGGAACGGGCGGAGGAAATATGAATATTCATAGACTTCGTGTTTATTAGTGTGTGCAGGGTGATAGCCATCAGTTCAGAAGTGAGGTGGACAGAAATGTTATGTATGTGTGAAAAAAGCAGAGGCGGGGATGCTTTTGAAAACGTTTTTCTCTCCAGGGTAATAGCCTAACCTAATGTTATGTGATCTGTTAACAACGCACATCATAAATCTGTCTTTTTAGACAAGTAAATGGATGTCACGTCATGTTTTTAATACCACGGAAACTGTATTGAACACGAAACACAAAAAACATACATTACCGGTTCAAACAAAGAATAAAGTAAGAACACATCAACGGAGCTTTTTGAAACAACGAGTCAGTTAACCATTGCGTCGAAATGATTCACTGCTTCGAAGCGCTCCAATCGGATCACGTTTCGCGAGTCATTTGAATCAGAACGGGACTTTAAAGCGCGTTTCGCGAGTCATTTGATTCAGAACGGGACTTCAAAGCGCGTTTCGCGAGTCATTTGATTCAGAACGGGACTTTAAAGCGCGTTTCGCGAGTCATTGATTCAGAACGGGACTTTAAAGCGCGTTTCGCGAGTCATTGATTCAGAACGGGACTTTAAAGCGCGTTTCGCGAGTCATTGATTCAGAACGGGACTTTAAAGCGCGTTTCGCGAGTCATTGATTCAGAACGGGACTTTAAAGCGCGTTTCGCGAGTCATTGATTCAGAACGGGACTTTAAAGCGCGTTTCGCGAGTCATTGATTCAGAACGGGACTTTTTAAAGCGCGTTTCGCGAGTCATTGATTCAGAACGGGACTTTAAAGCGCGTTTCGCGAGTCATTTGAATCAGAACGGGACTTTAAAGCGCGTTTCGCGAGTCATTTGATTCAGAACGGGACTTTAAAGCGCGTTTCGCGAGTCATTGATTCAGAACGGGACTTTAAAGCGCGTTTCGCGAGTCATTTGATTCAGAACGGGACTTTAAAGCGCGTTTCGCGAGTCATTTGATTCAGAACGGGACTTTAAAGCGCGTTTCGCGAGTCATTTGATTCAGAACGGGACTTTAAAGCGCGTTTCGCGAGTCATTGATTCAGAACGGGACTTAAAGCGCGTTTCGCGAGTCATTTGATTCAGAACGGGACTTTAAAGCGCGTTTCGCGAGTCATTTGAATCAGAACGGAACTTCAAAGCGCGTTTCGCGAGTCATTTGATTCAGAACGGGACTTCAAAGCGCGTTTCGCGAGTCATTGATTCAGAACGGGACTTCAAAGCGCGTTTCGCGAGTCATTGATTCAGAAACGGGACATTAAAGCGCGTTTCGCGAGTCATTTGAATCAGAAACGGGACTTCAAAGCGCGTTTCGCGAGTCATTGATTCAGAACGGGACTTTAAAAGCGCGTTTCCGCGAGTCATTTGAATCAGAACGGGACTTCAAATCGCGTTTCGCGAGTCATTTGATTCAGAACGGGACTTCAAGCGCGTTTCGCGAGTCATTGATTCAGAAACGGGACTTTAAAGCGCGTTTCGCGAGTCATTTGATTCAGAACGGGACTTCAAAGCGCGTTTCGCGAGTCATTTGATTCAGAACGGGACTTCAAAGCGCGTTTCGCGAGTCATTATATTCAGAACGGGACATCAAAGCGCGTTTCGCGAGTCATTTGATTCAGAACGGACTTTCAAATCGCGTTTCGCGAAGTCATTGATTCA